>JAZHYW010041594.1:0-195063 GCA_037355805.1 Ixodes ricinus
ACTTGTTCGACCGTCAGCACACGGGGCCCTTCGCGACGCCGTTGGGCTGTCCGCGAAGCTGGTCGCACAGCCAGCGAGTCACCCCTTTGGTCAGCCGCTATTCGCCCAAAACCTCGCATCGCTCGTCTCGAAAGCATTCCAATGATCTCTAAATACTCGATCCGCTGGCGAACCAACGTAGAGATTCATATGTTAGGGTCGCCATCTTTTACGATGCAGGGGCTATGTTGCGCTTTTGGACTCCCAGGAGACTAGGGAGAGGAAGTGACGTCAACAACGCAGCAAATGCAGATTGGATGTTGATTTTGTTTTCTTCTGTCAACATCCAATCTGCGTTTGCTCTAGTCGTTGACGTCACTTCCCTCTTCCAAGTCTCCCTGGGAGTCCAAAAGCGCAACATATTCCGCAGATTGATCTCCGGCTTCGTCTCGACCCCTCAGTTAACTGCATCGCCAAAGTGCATCGAGACGACATTTTGACGTCACCGCCAACTGCATCATTTTACGAGCATAGCTCGAATGCATAGGGAAAAACTACATTTAAACGTCACGTCACGTGACCCGAGAGAATAGCCAATCAGCGGCCGATGCAGTTTTCTACATCATGTGTTTGCGTTCCAGCATAGATAGACTGAGAAGATTCGGAAAACGCATTGTGTTGTTCCACCTGCGCCCTCAAAAGCAACATCTTCTCGCACATAACAAGTGGAACAACCATGGAAATTGTTGGGAAAGACCCGACACAAGCAGCTGTTGTGGCTTCTTCAATTGGTTGCATGGCAGCGGCCGAAAAACTTCCACACTCTACTGCGCTTCTCTTCGAACAACTTCCCGCTTCTACCACTTCTACTTCGCTCATACAGAGCGGCGGTCCCGTTGCAAAACCAGTTCTGCAACGTCTCCACGACAAGCTTATCCGAAAGCGTACACGAGCCTCTCGTGCGAAAGCGGTCCATAAAGGCTGAGCCGCATGTAAGCGATTCAGCGAGCGACAAGACGAGCGACAACAACGAGAGTCACCAGCGAGCGACGGGGATTTCTCAGTGTCGCTCGTTCTGTCGATCGGTGTTTGGATTTCTAGAAAACGTCGCACATCGCCTTGGTCGCTTGCTCACGCCACTTTCATGCGGCTTGCCTCACCGCGCGACTGACCGAGCGACAGCGAAGCGGGTCGACGTCGCCTGTCTCGTCTCTCGGCAAATCGCTTACATGCGGGTTATACCTATGGGTTATACTTAACACAGTGGTCCCTAATGGAGGCAAGATCAACGTACGTATAGAGAGAAACTGCTGCTGCCGATGATGACAGTCATTGTCTGGGAGAAGAGGGTACGTATTTCCATCTTGCGGGCACGTATGGCAGGCGTGTTGCCGCGTTGGGAGACGCTTCGGAAGGGAATCTCGCTGCGCGACACCGTAACGACTATTCGGAAATTATTCGAAACTTTTGAAAATTTTTATTCGATTCGATTAACGAATCGAATAGGGTAGTAATCGATTCGTTATTCGAAAATGGCGAATATTCGCACACCCTAAAGGTTAATGTTAGATTCGGTCTCGTCCAGTGTCAATCAGAAGGCTCCGATTTCAATCTGCTCTCGATCCGAGGAACCCACCTTCAATTCGAGTCAGACCGGTGGCACCCATCATGTCCCCTGATCGACAGGGTGCTACAGCTGCTCGGTTACAGGCTCGACCGCAAGCTGGGAGCCATCAAGGCCCGCTTTCGCGAAGACCGCCGCCCGGCCAACACCGGCGCCAACTGGAGCTCCGCCACAGGGTTGCTGGACTCCCTACGTCACAGGAAATTCGGCCGGCTCGTCAGCAAATTGGGCACGCAGAGTCCCACCCGACTGTAAACCTGACCTGCCAACAGAAGAGTGTTCGTCAAGTGCTGTCTCATCGAAAGCAAGCCTCTTTCCACGATTCTCCCGTAAATCTGTTGCCTTTGTTTAAACAGTAGCAAGTTAGTCAGCCCCAATGTGCATGTGGTATCTCCGTATAACTACATGTTGTTGGGCTAGTTGTTAATGACTGTGTTTGTGTGGTCGTCTTTTTAGCACTTCTAACATTGGTTCAAAATGGCATCTCTGCTGTAGATGAGAAATTTAGCCGGCGCATTACGACTGCCAGCGTGGGGTCCTTCGTGTGCACCACGTAGAAGTGATATGTGCAACAGAAAACTGGGTTTATTTAGGAACAGTTATTAAAACGTACACAGGTAGTACAAACTCGGAAAACTTGGGTGCTAGCCGGATGCCCATCCGACCGCCTCGATGGTCTCGGTAATAACACAATATGGCGGATACTCAAAAAGGGTGATGTCCATCACACTAATGCTGACGCTAACATATGCGACCGCATGCCGGTACGACACTCGTTCATATCCAAAGAAGCAAAGGTGGTGGTTGGACCCGGATTCCGAAGTTCTGCCGTATGAGCTTTCGCGCCACATGTTCCGAGGTGGGTGTTGAGGTCTTCCCACTATCCTTCAAACTGGAGCCAATCAGAGCTCGGCGTTCTGACGTCACTGCAACCCCTGTGCAAGAAGCAGACAAACTTGCGCTCCGCGCAGCCTTGCACGCAACATTCGAGACACGGATGTTCCGGTAACTTGTAACGTAAGTAAACGAAAGAAAACGCTGCTGTGTGAATGGGCCTTTGGTTAACCTAAAGCCCCTCGGTGTGTTTGTTTGTATCGCAGGTAGCGTTCCGCGACCCCCATGGTCCCCACGCGAGTGCATGATTACTTCACTTTTCTACCCTCCCCCTCCCCCCCCCCCCACACACACACACCTTTCTTTGTTTGTGTGTTTTGTTTTAAGTACCTGTAAAAACTGTACAGAGAGGACGTGCGGGTTGGTGTTATGGGCATACCTACTGCATGGGCGCCAGCCGTTCCGTAACACCTGCACACCCTGCACGTCCCTACCCACCCAAAGTGCAATGAAATATCAATATCAATATCAAATGCGCCAACGCGCGAGGTACGGGCCTCGGGTAGCTCTTGGAAGCGAATGAGGGCGCAGAGTACGAATAAGCGGAAATAAGCGACCCTTGGAAGCGAATGGCAGGCAGCAGTGGCTAAAGACGCTTGTTTTGCGCGTCTGCACAGACAAAATGATCGCCGGTACTAGGAAGAAACGTTAATTAAGCATGAATAATATTCTAAGGCACTTTAGCTGTCTGGAAGCACGCTTCAGCGCCCGCTTCAGGCCAGCGACCAGTAAGGGCTTCTAAGTTTACTTTAGAACTATCACCTAAAGATTCAATTTTCAGTTAATCACAAATGTGCTGAGAACAGTACCTGTTTGTAGAGAGGTCGAGAAGCTTTTTAAAGCGACACCCTTCAGCCGCCTCCACGGCTAGCCACCGTACCGACCGTACCACGGCTGTCACTGTGCGCACTCCGAGTGCGGATAGTGGTGGATTCTAATCCGAGTGCGGATTGTATTGGACTCGCACTCTTCGCGAGTGAGCCACCGGACAGCCATCTTGCATGAGGCGAAATCGCGTTTTCGCTAGCGTTGCAGAGGCCATGGCAGAGGCTGGCTGCCGCGTGCTGAAGACACGTTTTCTTCTCGTTCGTCGTCATTCGCCGAAGAAGTTTTTTTTAAACGCTTTGTAAGCGGTGAGACATGCCGTTGAGAACGTGTGAAAATTTTTTCGAAAGCGCAGTGCTGCAGGAAAAAGGCACAACTCGTCGAAAGCAAGTTTCACCGGCCTCGCGCCGTAATCAAAGCTTCCTTGGTACGCCAAAGGTAGGGTGACCACCCGTCCCGCGATTCGTGAGACTCCCGCATTGAGGGCTCGTGTCCGCGTCCCGCAAAAATTTCCAAAACCTTCAAAATGTCCCGCATTTCATACTGTAGTAAAATTCACTCTACAACTCATGGCGCTGCCCAACAACGGGGCACGAGGAAGCGCGGAGGTCGCTGGTAATCGTGTGAATCGCAATGGTACACCATTTTCTATCCACGTAATGCGGGAAGCTACCGTTGGTCTTGCACGAGAACCGACGCGCATGCTCCGTTGCACCTCTCCCCTGTTCTCTGCTTGTCAATGTTCGCTTACAGACAGTGTTCGCGATAACAATAAATGCCAAACTAACGACAAAAAAAAAAAACACTTCTACGTTTTGCCATAACGGGGTTAGATATACAAGCAAAAAAAAAAAGTGAATTCTTTTCTGTCCACTTCTCATTTTCTTCTATTTGTTATTTTCTTGACATTGCTGTCGTGGGTTTTTTCCGTTCTGTGTTGCGCCTCAGTGTGGCAATCTTTACTTCCGTAAAATCGCCCCTTTTGCTTGAGGATTTTTCGGCAGAAACTCTGGGAAACAAAAAGGCGCCTTCGGGAAGGCGAGGGTAAAAGCTTCGTTGTACGAACTTTGGGGTGAAATATGAGTCACAATCGGCACAAAAGCGATATTTTCACGAGCTAAGTCAGCGTAGCTTATCGGAGGTAGCAACAGGATTTGGTTGCTCGAAACAATGTTCACGTTTGCTCCTGCACCGCTCACGCCACTTCATACCGAAAAACTCGCAAAATGACGGAATGTCAAAAAAGTATTTAAGATAATGAATACAAGACACTCAGAAATGTAATTAAAATGCAGTATCAAATACTCTCGATCAAAAGTATTTGCAAGACACCAAGATACTCCAAAAAGTATTTGAAATACAGTATCTTGAGTAGAGTATTTGAGATAGGCACAGTCTGGGCGCAAGTAGCTCGTCGAGGCAGACTAAGCTCTAGGATGTATAAACATACACACAACGCATTTTGTTTTGTGCACGTTACGTGTTTTGTCTTTTGCGCGATGGACTGTGAGGCGACCTTGCGGGACTATAATGCTTTGGCATTCTTACACGTAAGCAGTCTTAGGTGTCCTCCTGTAATTTCTTTTAGAAGGTTTTACAAGCTTAGGTTGGTACACGCTGAGCTGTTCGTGTTTCTTTCGACCGTTACTGCACCACAGGCACGTAGCCAGGATTTTGTTTCGGGGGGGGGGGGGGGGCGCCCATGACAAAATGCTGTATGAGGGGGAGGGGGAGAGGAGGCCACAGTAGAGTGAAAGATTTCGGGGGGGGATGCCCCCCTGGCTACGTGCCTGCTGCACCACAACAACCCCCGTTCAAAGTGAAGCTCTAATGAAATTGAGGAAAAGTACTTGTAGCACTAGTCGACATGCGCGGTCATCTGTCTCTCGCATTGGCTTGGTGGACATTTAATTTTATTAACACTTTAGTAGGGTGGTATGACCAGGGCCGGATAAAGAAATATAGGGGCCCTGGGCTAATGGGCACTTCGCCCCCCCCCCCCCCATTTATCATGATTCTAAGGAAAGCGAGAAACGCATCAAAGGTTTGCTTGTAGGCACCAACGGCTACATTTAATTCGAACGTCCATTTTATACATAACTTGTTTTCCGGAAATGTTTAGACCCCTAATCCCATAAGTAGACAAGACTGTATTCGAAAAATTGTTTATTAAAATCTAACACAAACATCACAGAGCAGCAGAGCAAGAATGTGTACATATGTTACACAACGAATGCACAATAAATACATATAATCAATACTATACAATATATAAGGCAACACGAACGATAAAATGGACGCTACAGTACAAATGGAAATTACCAACACTAAGTTACAAAACAATGTACCGAAATGCTGACATTGGAAATAATTGACAAACACCGACACCAAACAAACGCTATATGCTGATCACGGGCACCCTTTGTAATGAGTTGGACAAAAAACAAAATCATCAGTTCATCTAAAAAAATAGCAAAAAAGCAAATGAGACAATGCTGAGGTTTACATTCATAACCTGAAAGGATATCGTAAGAATAACAAACACGAGACAAAGAGCCAACTTCGACTTTTCTTATTGGCAGCTAAGCGCTTTCTCGACAACGTGGAAGTTAGGACAGATGGCGCGAACATATAAGTATATAGCACTTCTAATTCCTTCCTCTAAAATGGCATCTTTCGCGCCTTCGCTTTGGCAAAATCTGATATAGTTTGTTCTAAAGATAAATCACGGAGAAGGTCACTCTCAATTGACATGATAGCGAGCGAGTTCAGCTTCCCATCCAGAATGTTAAAACGAAGGCGATTCTTTATCAGTGACAACTGAGAGAACGGTCGCTCGCTTTCACAATTTGCCACGGGTATGCTTCGGTATATTCGCAATGCAATCGAAAGGTTTGGAAACACATGAATAAGTTTTATTTCGTGCAGCAATTGCATTAATCCTAGGGCACTCGTGTCCTGGCATGCAGAACTTTGCAGAAAGTTTGAAAACTGAATTACCTCGGTTGAAAATGCTGGCTCTAAATCATTTTTGTAGGTTTTCACCAACTTCTCGGCCTGCTGTGCCAGAGATATCTCGCTCCCAACCTCTGTCAGCGAGTTTAAAAACCCAAACTTCCCGCAGAGTTTGGCGTAGGCAACCTTTCGCACCCGCAAAGCAGAGCCCAGACTGTCAAGTACGACATTGTAGGTCGCTATACGAAACTTTTCCCTACCTTGTAGCGCACAATCGCTTTTTCCGTCCGGGTACCCTCTCGAAACTATACGTTTGCCCTCATCCTGATAACACTGAATGGTACTCAACATACGTGCTCTCAACTCAAAGGTATCAAATAGAGGTCGCAACAAATTAACAAACCCTTCCAGAGAGCTCAGAAGATCGACAGCAGTCGAAATATCTAAGCCAGGCTTCTGGAGTGCTGCACTGGTTTTGTCAAAACGCTCCAAGATTTCACTCCAGAAAATGGTCATAAACGCGGTCTCGAGCTTTGTCATTTTCTTACAAAGAGAGCGCGCTTCATTCCGGGTGTCACTGTTTTCTTCTCCGTTCTTTGAGATATTTTCAAGGCAACACTGAACCGCCTTGAAATTTTTGCGAATGGCCTTACATGATTCGGCATGTCTTGACCACGTGGTTTCAGAGAGGATTTTTAGAACAAGGTGTTCACCAGTTTCACTCATGCTGTCTAAAAGATATTTCCACCGCTTAGGGGAGGCAACAAAGAACGCATACAGTTTCTGAGTTACACTAAAAAATTTGACGGCCTCAAGCCAACTGCCGACGCTACACGCGCCAACTAAGTTTAGCGAATGGCCTGCGCACGGGACGTAAACGGCCAACTCGTTGAGGTGCTTAACTTGCGCTTGCAGTCCTTTGTACTTCCCCGACATATTACTCGCGTTGTCATACGCCTGGCCCCTGCAGTCGTCAATCGAGATGCCGTTGCTTGTCAACAGAGACATCACGGTATTGAAAATATACAACCCTGTGTGCGATTCAATCGGAACATATCCAAGGAAGCGTTCATGCACTTTTCCCTTTAAACAATAGCGTAAAACAACAGACAGCTGGTCAACGTGGGTAAGGTCTGGAGTCGAATCAATTATTAAAGATAAATATTTTGCCCGTTTAACCTCTTCAACAAGACGGTCTTTGAGTCTCTGACTAATTCGTCTAACCAACGAGTATCGTCCAGCGGAGGCCGCCGCATACTTTATAGGTGTTCCAATAACGCGGCAATGCCGGTCCGTCGAAGGCGCCAAATTAATCGTCTATCATGACTTGTATCGAGATTCAAATCGTATTGGTTTTTATTCTCCACCCTGCGCTAAATATATTTACGACCCAGTAGCCAAGTCTCCGTGGCTGGCGGTGATTGGCTCTTCAAGTGCTGTGCGAGAAAGCAGGTCCACGGGATTCTTTATTGCACTCGCGAGGCCCAATTCGCACTCAATACATGTTAATCGCTCAAAATTATCTCCTCCACCCCGAAAACAGCGGAAATGCTGCATTTCTTGGCACAGGTACGTCTAAAATAATAATAATAATAATAATAATAATAATAATAATAATAATAATAATAATAATAATAATAATAATAATAAATACTAAATAGGAGTCAAAGTAAGAATAATATCGCCACGTACTGCTTGCAGCTTGCACTAGGTGCTTTTGTGTCGCGGCACGGCGCCGTCATCCAGCAACGCTCTTTTTGCTGCACGCTCGTCAGTCCAATTTTCTGCCTACCTTTTATCACCTGACCTCGCTCTTTCATGGATGGGTACAAACGGGAGCGTGATCACGTGGCGAAACATGACAGGTCCACGAAGCACGTAGCCTCCACCGAACTGTCAGCTTAGGGACGAACAGAGTCGCTTTGCTCTCTTTACCCCTGAGTTCAGAGTGCAGTGGAAGCCAGGCAGCTCGTTGGACAAGTCATGTATCTATCTATCGCCACGTGGTCACGCTCCCGTCCGTACCCACACGCATGAGAAGCGGGGTCAGGTGATAAAAGGTATGTGGTTGATTGGTCCGCCGAGTGTGAGTAGCTCCCATTAAGTTGTCAGCTTACGATCCGTTCCCGCTTTCCTCCCGGTTGTCCTCCCCCCCCCCAAAATACAAACAAAACATTTTTTGGGAGGGGGGGACTATTCGCATTGCTTTTTTTTTCTGGGGGGGGGGGTTATGTACGCAAGAGGCCGCACGTCGCACAAATATCGAGAATATAGCTTAAGAGTTCCTTTTGTGATGGAATGTAACTTATGGATAGAACTAACTTGGTTATAGTAAAATAGCTGTCACAGAATATTGTTATTAGTTCGTTCGTAGGAGTCAGCAATTATGATATTAAGCTATGAGGTACTTCGCTATCGCGGGAAGCTGGTTGTAGGTGGGGCAAAATCCACGGCGGGCAGCAGTATCGCTTCTCGGCCTTTGGCTAAGATCAATGATAGTATCTGTTCTTACTATATCTGATACGGGCCTAATTGGTCCAAGATATTAAACTTATTTTTGTGAGTGGTGTCCCTTACGAAGCTTGCTTCGAAGGTGCTAGGGTCGACCCGGTATTGCACTACTTCCGGGAGCGGCCCGTCCCCTCTGGGGGAAAATAATAAATTCCAAAATCAGATCATATGGTATATGGTTGATTCCACGTCAGTTCATGCATTGATGGTCCAGGTCATAATTTAGATATATTTGTTAAAAATATATATGAAAGTCATGTTCATTCAGGTATATATGAACGCCGTAACAATTTATTTCGCTGAGATATAAAATAGAAAAGCTCGAGGCGTGGAAATTGAAGAAATTTCACAATGCTGCTTTGCACAGTCCTGACTTCCTCATCGAAGCTTTCACGTCACCATAGCTTTTGTAATACGCTTTACAAACAATATACAACACATACACAAAAAATAAAAAAATATCAATAAAATATTTCTTTGCAAACAAAAAAATCAAACATGGCAAAAAACGCGCTTCAGAGACATATTCACAATTTTTTTTTGCAAATAAAACATCTTTCATAATACTTCACAAGACATATTAAAATGAGCGTCTTTAAATATTCTTTACGAATATATGAAGATGATATGCCCACCCTTAATTGTATTTGAGTTGTTAACGCGGAAATGCGGCTTTCTCAAAATGTGGCAAGATTGGGCGTCGATATTTAAAAAAAAACTCCATCTTTTATTTTCTTTGAACTCCCCTTGGTACTTACTACTTGGCAGTAACTTGAACTAACCTGTGATGGCAAAAGATTGAGTAACATATGACCTCCGAACGGGAAAAGCTACGACAAACCTTCACTCGGAGCGATCCGACGATTCTTGAAATGCGCCGCCGCTCCGTCTGATACAAAAATGATTGCAGAAAGACCTGGGTAACGTTCATCAAAATACGTTTTTACGGCCTCTGTGGCTAGAAGAGCGTGAGCTGTGTCATGTGTCGTGTATCATCGCTGACAACGGCAAAGCTTTGCGTTCCTTGCGTGGACGTAACCACACTTGTGAAGAGAAACACTTCAGTTTTTTTTCCAACGAAAACTCTGCACTTCGGTTTTGAAGAGTGGTGTCCACTTTTCCGCAAAATGAGAAGTGGATCGTCACTGTCTTGAGTGGTAAGGCGGTTCTTGTGTCATGTATCAGGCTTCACTGAAGGTCACGGATGTAAGAATGCCTCATATTCTTTTCGCTCTCCAGTTCCTGCAAGAAGGCGGAAGTGTCCATAACCTTTTTGACGAGTTCGTCAGCGTCCCATAACGCGAAACAGATCTCTTCGTCTTCGTCGAGATGGAGCGACTGCAGCGAGATGCTCTGCGTTTTTGGGCGCTTTTCGCAACGGCGCAGGAAGCAATCGTTCTGTGGAGTGCAGCACAGGTAGATGCGCTTGAGGTCGTTTTCAGTAAATGTCTTCTTTGGGGCATTTGTTATTGCCGTTAAAAGCAACTGAAAATTGACGCAATATATGCATGCGCACACCTCGTGCTCGGGACTTTTGTTTTACCCATTTTGGTCGTAGGGAATAAAATTTGGAGATGCCTAGTTCTGGATGGGGATGGTCCTTCCCAGGCACGTAGCCAGGATTTGTTTTCGTGAGGGGGGGGGGGGGCGCCCATGACAAAATGCTGTATGGGGGGGGGGGAGAGGAGGCCCCAGCAAAATGGAAGATTTCGGGGGCGGGGGAGCGGGCCCCGTGCCCCCCCCCCTACCCCTGGATACGTGCCTGGTCCTTCCTAAACAGCTGGTAAGCTTCCTTAATAGAGCGGGTTATAAACCTTTTTACGACTTTAGACATTTCGTTGATTATGGCTTTAACGACGTCCTTTTTGTTGGGGCTTTGAACAGAGCATGCGAGGTCGTCGCGTGTGTAGTCTCAAGTGAAACCCTCACGTCTTCGGCGTTCGCCTTTTCCCCCATGTAGGGATCAGGGGTTGCCCATACACCACCTTTACGCTTCAGTTTTCTTGTTTGATCAATCATGTAGGCAGTCGCTTCCGGCACCAGACGCAATATTTTTTCTTCGAGATGCTTGGTGGCAGAAGCGTGTACAATGACTTGCGTTCCTGGTGGGAACTGCATGCCTTCAGCCCTTCGCGGAACGCGTCAAACCACTCCGCGCAGTGCTCAACTATCTTCGAGTTCGAGAGTTTCGTGCGGTGAAGCAAGCAAAGTGGACCACCGTAAAACCTGTGGGAGGAATCCAGGCATCTCATCTGTGGAAGTCATCGTATGTCGAGAGGCCGGATGTATACATGGCCACTCGCGCAACTGAGAGTTTTAAGCTTATGTATGCATAGCTAGCGAATTTGCAGAGTGGGGCCGTTTTGTTTCCGAATTGTAAGCTAATTAATGGTATTCACGCTCAAAGTTCCTTTTCGCGTCACTAATATTCACCCCTTATGAAAAAAAGAATTTTAATAATATAAAATACATGCCATAACTAACGCTCGAAATGTTCGGTGCTGTGCGGCAAAGCCGCTATGACGAAGACGTCGGCTCGCTCCGAGTGAAGGTTTGTCGTAGCTTTTCCCGTTCGGAGGTCATATGTTACTCAATCTTTTGCCACCACAGGTTAGTTCAAGATACTGCAAAGTGCCAAGGGGAGTTTAAAGAAAATTAAAGATGGAGTTTTTTTAAATATCGACGCCCAATCTTGCCACATTTTGAGAAATCAGCCGCATTTCCGCGTTAATAACTCAAATATAATTAAGGGTGGGCATATTATCTTTATATATTCGTAAAGAATATTTAAAGACGCTCATTTTGATATGTCTTGTGAAGTATTATGAAAGATGGTTTATTTGCAAAAAAATTGTGAATATGTCTCTAAAACGCGTTTTTATTCCATGTTTGATTTTTTTGTTTGCATAGAAATATTTTATTGATATTTTTATTTTTTGTGTATGTGTTGTATATTGTTTGTAAAACGTATTACAAAAGTTATGGTGACGTGAAAGCTTCGATGAGGAAATGACGACTGTGCAAAGTAGCATTGTGAAATTTTCTCAATTTCCACGCCTCGAGCTTCTCCATTTTATATCTCAGCGAAAAAAATTGTTGCGGCGTTCATATATAGCTGAATGTTCCTCCCAAGAACACGGCTTTCATATATATTTTTAACAAAAATATTTAAATTATGACCCGGACCATCATTGCATGAACTGACGTGGAATCACCCACGTGTGACACGCATCGCCCTCGCATAGGTTACTATAACCTATGCTAGAGGTTCAACTGGTGCTAGCTGACTTCCTGTAATGCATTCCTATTGGAAAAAGTGAGTGCATTTTCTTCTTCGTCTCGGTTATAAGAACAAATATCCCGAATAATTCGCCCGTCCTAGGTAGCTTGGAACATTTCTCAGTCCTGCAGACGAAATAATTATATCAGTTACGACGTTTTCCTTTCAAATTATTTGCATTCCAAACGGTGCTAAAACGGCTTTGTACATCTATTTACGTACACTGTCGGACACTGTTAGCGCGAACACGACGTCGGCGCGTTTCAGCTGCGGGGAATAGGCAGGGTAGATTACGTACCGTTTAACGTCCGGCGGACCGGTGCTCAAAGGGGAATCCGATGCCCGTCCCACCGCGCTGTCGACGGCTACCAGCGAGGGCGGTCGCCGCGCACGGGTTCGGCCAACGCCATGCCAACAACGATGATCCCGGTATCCAACAGCGTTTATCGAGTACCAGGGGTCCCCAACAAGACACTGCGGTCAAGCGAGCCGTGGACACAGTATGGCCGCAGCGCCCGCCGACCTGAGAGCCAAGGGGTCATCGCCGGTGGGCCAAGCTCACGCCGCTACTCGTCGTCGCAGGAGTTCGGGGCCAGGGCTCTCGGCAGACGGACGTCCGCTAGGGGTAGGGGACACCGACTGTCAGAGACAGGGGAAACGCTAGCGTCGAATCATCGCCGGTCGGACGAGCTCGTACGCCGCGACTCGACCCGTCGCCCGGAGTCCAATCCAGGACTCCTCGACCACACGGCCGTCCACTCGGAGGGCAGGCCCGACTCTCTCCCGAGGGATCTCCCTGGTCCGCCCGAAACGGGAGACGCGCGGAGGAGTGCGAGAGAGTAGGTCAGCATAGTGACGTACTCTCCCCGACACGATACGGAGCGACCGGGCTCGAAGTCGTCTCGTCTCGGCTTCGCCCGGAACGTCCGCGGCTTACGCCTTCTCGGGGAGGGAAACCAGTGGCTCCCACACAGCATGGGGGATATTCGTGCCAAACAAACAAAGGACATCTAGAAAACTAAGAAAGGCGGCAAGAACTATGCAGTAACACTGGATCAGTAACTCCCTGTGCATGTACGATCAAAATAAATTGAAGGCCACGTAATATAGTCCGATTTTCAATAAGTAAGTACTGCTTTGTTCTCTCTGCTCTGTACGAATATGCTTGTTCTCCGTTCAAAACATCACCCCCACGCTCAAAATATTTGATAACAAGTGCCCCAAAAAGCTGCCCGGCAGAAAAAGAAAAAAAAAACCTTTTATAGCTTGCGTATTTTATTCTTTACGTTTTTGATGTTTTTAAACGCTCGTAGATATGCAAGACGGGTAGGGTGACCAGACGTCCCGTTTTGGCCGGGACAGTTCCGTTTTAGAGGTCCACTTCTGCCGTCCCGACTTTTTATCCCAATATAAAATCATGTCCCGTTTTCGCAGGAGTACATAGTTTCGAAATTGGCACCAGGCGAGTAGAAGCAAACCGAAACTATGCCTGTTCGTTACAAGTATATTTTACAAAAATAACCGTAGGTACTTAAAAATATTTACCAAGAGTAAAATTTAGAACTGTTCTTGCCCACAAACACTTCTTCTATCACGAAGACGCGTGTGTAGAAATATTTGTTTTTTGAGTTACTGGTTATAGCACACATGTAGAATCATGTAGATATAGCACGCATGTAGAATTTCATTAATTTGTTTCTCCCAATCTTAAACTTTAGTACGCCACCGGTCTTCAAACCATAGGGCGCCCTATGGTTTGAAGACCGGTGGCTTCGCTGCGTTTCCATAGGAGTTAAGAATTTTTCTTTTTTTACTTTTTCCTCGGGTAAGTTCGCTCTTTGCGAATTTTATAGAAAATGAACAACCTGTGACCAACGCTGTACAAAATCGGAACGCGATAGGTTAAGAAACCGATTTTTGCGGTCGATTTAAAGAGCCTGGCCGCTATTTGGGACACACAGTAGAACCAACTGGGAGGTTCCTTGACCATTCAACATTATGTGTAGCTACTGGATACAGTGTAATCGCGTTGTTTTATAGCACGAGCGATGTTTTAAAACATGTCTGGGAAGAAGAAGACACGGAGAAAGATCGCGTAGTTCGCGCATCCGGGGTTCTTGCAGAAGCAGCGGTCGCTTCCTCAGTGCGGCCTTGGATCCAACATGTCCGCCCTGGAAGCACCATTGTGGTACTCTGCTCCGCAAGGCGGAGCATATACAGTTACTCTAGTTATGGCTAACAAGCAGCGACAAAAACACCGTCGCCTCCAAGGCTGCAACACTTAGGTGATTACAGAAATAAAGCAACTGCTTTAAATACCTATTGAGGCTTAAATGGTTGGTCGCGTGGTTTTTATGGAGCTTAATGTGCCGTACACTATGGTACAATGGGTACCAAGCAGCGACAGAAACACTGCATCGTTTAATTCAGTTTTAAATATGTTTTCTTGCGTTTTCTAACAAAATGTTCCTTGCTCTTGCAAGTAGCGTCAAATGCGTCTGTCAAGTACAAGTGCGCGGTGCCCGTGTCTCGAGCGGCCCTTGAAAGAAAATGGCGGCGCAGCACTGAAATGAGCGGCTTTTGGAAGCGAATGGCGCAGGGCACCCGCTCGTGGCACGTGTCTTGCGCGTTTCCACAACAATGTACTTGTGAGCGGGAATTTTATGAAGGGACTTTTGGGCTGCAAGACATGTGCATGCATGTATCCTCGAGATCTGCAAGCATAAAGAAGACGTAGTTTAATGTCCCCCCCCCCCCCCCCAAAACAAAAAAAAAAAAAAAAACTCGAAAGATTTTGAACATGCGACAAATGCTTAGAACAAGGTCAGCAGTAAGCGAACTGCATTTCGAGGCAAAATTAATTATGCGGCACTTCACGATTGTTATCAACGGTGGAGACATTTCCTTCTCCTTTAGTGTTCACAGCGCGGCGTAGTGCCGTTGTGGCGCTGCTTCGGGCATATCGATGCTAACGTTGCGTGCTGAACAGCCTTGTCATTTTCTCCCGCTGGACGAAGCGAGCAGTTGCAACACCTTTCCTTCTAGCCCACCATAGCAGTACTGAAATAAGCGTTCCTCGGAAGCGAATGGCTGTGGAGCACCGCTTGTAGCACGCGTCTTTCGCGTTTCCACAACAATGGTTGGTGGCATTTGTAAGCGGGAACTTCATCACGGGACTTTAGCAAGAGGTCTGGGCTTTGCAGCGCGAGCTTTTGCTCCACGTGCTCCGATCCGAGCTGCGGTGCGGTAGTGGAAAAGGAAGCATAAGAACAACGCGGACACGTGCACCAATGCGCACAAGGCCGGCACGTGAAAGCGCCATTGCACTTATCGAAGGAACAGCAGTACAGTAGAGTCAGAGAACCATGTTAGGCATTATAAACAAGACGCCTACGAGGGAGATCATAGCCTTGTTCGTCGTGACGGGCCTGGCCATCTGCTTTTACGAGAGCGACATCCACAAGTCCGCTTTCTTCGTTCAACGACCGCGCCACGTAGTCGCCAATGACGTCTCCTGCAACGGCACCAGCGTCATCGAAGCCTGCCGAAGGGCGGACACCATCCGGGTCCTGTTCGTCGTCGAGACCAACGCCAAGAATCGAGGCGTCCGCCTTTTTATCCGCAATTCCTACGCCGGCCCGCAGTTCTCCTCGCCACTCCGATGGGTCACCGTCCTGCACATCCGGGGAGAGCCGATGCCGGAGACGTACAGGGAGTGCAGCGTCTACGGCGACATGGTCGCCCCTGGACCGTCCGTGGGCTTCCTCCACTTCGCCCCCTGGATACTTCAGCACTGCCCCAAGGTCGAGCTGGTGGTTAGCCTTAAAGACAGGTATCTCCCCCACCCTTTCTACCTGCCCAACTACCGGATCCTCAATATGGACCACAGGAGGAACACCGTCCACTGCGTTGTTCGTGACGTAGCTGGCACACAGTGGTGCAAGCCTGGCGTGATGGTCCTCTGGCGCAGTGCCTTGGAAGAGTTCGTCGAAACAGGCAGCGAGAGGGAGGACCGGCTGGTGTCCTCGAGGCTTCCGGTCATGGACATGAGCAGTTACGTGTCCGCTGGTGAAAACATGACGATGCTCTACACTATCGGCGCCGTGGTTTTTTACAGGTACCCCGAAGGACTGAACGGTACCATGATGAGCTTGTGGCGGAAAGTGATCAAGTCGCCTGATAACAATCCCGGCGATTTGTGGCTTTGAAAGGGTCCGGCCAGACCTGTATATTTCTTAGGGCGAGAGTGTGGTACTAGACCACTAACTTATAATATTTCCTTTTTATGTTTGTTAGACTTCGTTAATAGAAACAAATTATATTATTAAAAAATATATATTCTTAGAGCTGCGCTAAAGCTATGGCTGGGGTATATATGGTGAAAAATCTTATTTGTATAGAAATTTCTCTGTCCATAAACGCCTATGATCAAATAAGACCACATAGGATGGTGATGATGATTAATTTTTTTCCATAAAGGTGGCGCCATGGCCTCATTGGGGGAAGGGGAACATGAGGGAAAAATTATGTAAGAACATAAAAGAGTCTTTATAACTTCTTATATAATTTTATATCATTCTTCTATATTCTTAAAAGGTACTTATATGTTCCTATATGATATTTTCTGAGTATACATGTTTATTGGACCAAAACATTTCTTATAGATATTAGAAGAAAAAGAAGGCATTGAGAGCTCATGCAAGGCAGAAAGAAGAGCGAGCGCAGGCGGTGAAATGACATGGTGAACAGAACAGCCCACAAAAGACAAGGACAGAGAAAAGGAGCATACACAACATGTTTCTTTTTCTTTGTTTTGAACAGAACAGCGCACAAAATTCACAACATTTTGTGCGCTGTTCTGTTCACCATGTCATTATAGCAACTCGCCCAACTTACAACACTTCTGCGGTAAAATGAGGCGGTCTGCACTGAACAGCCAGTGCTCTGTAGACTGACAAGGACTGAGCGCTGGGGCGAACTAGGTCATTGGATCATGGGAAAGTAGCGCCATTGCTTTCCTTTCCTGCTAGTAGGACACAAACAGAAGTTAACATACAAACGGCAAAAACCTCGCAGTGTGATCTGTCTCAGTTGCCATGGCAATCGTTATTTTGGTCCTTTGAAATCTTCGAAGCTTCGAAAGGGTCGTTCTGAACCACTCGCACCAAGATCGCTATGAAGCACAATATAGTACTGAAAGCATTCCTCGCCAATTTTAGAGTCCATTGTGCATGCAATCAACTTATCAATCAGGCTTATCTCTTATCTTGAGATAAGAAAATAACTTTTCAATGCCTACAAGCACCTACACCACCTGTAGTGGCGGTACAAAGGTGTATAGTCTTGTTTTACTGGCGCGTGTGGATAACAAAATCTAGGTATTCAAGAAACGCCTCTATAAAGCGTGCCGTCAGCAGCGAATTTAGATCGTCTCACCGTAAATGAAGAGGGGATAGTGATATTTATTTCGGCTCAGAAGAGCCGCGGCGCCACAGAAAGGCAAGTCGAGCATATCGTGAAGGCCCGCGGCGCCACCATGGCGCCGCGTCCAACGATGATGAGATGGTATTGCACAGATGAAGTTTTATAAGAAATGGCGATGATGGTTTAAATTGCGCTTGCGGACGATGGTGACGGGTTGATGTGGCGCTTGCAGAGGATGAAGAGCTTTAGGCTTGAAGCAGTCTTCGCGACGGTGGTCTTCGCGGGGCTGCCATGGGCTGCTGACTTCTAGCAGGCCGGTCTCGAGCGCCTGGCGAGGGCTCCCTGCGCTCCGGGCTTGCAGAAGAGAAAGCCGATTTTCCGGTGACGCAAGGAGTACAGCACCCCCGTGGTTGGGCTCCAGGGGTTGGCGTCGGTGTTGACCAGGCGGCGTGAAACTGCTCATTACATGCTAACGAAATTACTGTCATTGCGCAGGCGAGCTGGAGGAAGCTTACCAGGACTGATTTTAACCCGGGACTGGCGCAGAAGGAGAAAGCAGAAGGAGATGGAGGAAGAGACGCTGTCTGTCCTTGTTACTTTTTCTCCCGCTGTAAAAGAGTGTTCTCCTTCTGCCCCAGTATGGGGTTAAAATCATCAAGGTAAACATCACATGCTGTTGGCCGGACGGCAAGTATCTCGCTCATTACAAGAGGCAACTGCTTATTACAGGAGCCAAAATGGCGACCATACGTACAGCTTGGCGCTATTTTCTCAAGATTCAGTAACCAGGGGCGGTGGCAGGGGTGGGCGACTTAGGCGGTCACCCAGGGCGCCATCGAAGATGGTGGCGCCGCCACGCGCTCCCTTTTGAATTTTGTTTTAGCTTTTTGATCTATTTGAACACGGCGCCCGATAGGACGCTATATGCTAGATCGCCGTTCTTCTTTTGAATGCGGTTCTTGTCTGACAAAACGCTTGTGTTGGGCCACTACTTACATGTTTATTAACAACGTAATGTAAAACCTAGTAGACAGGGGTTTATAAAAAAAAAAAACTGGGAAAGGGGGCGGCGCCACGGCCAGAGTTCGCCCAGGGCACTTGATGGGGTAGGGCCGGCCCTGCCAGTAACATTACGAATTCAAAAAAAGTTATATTCTTGCACCCCTTGTCGCATATATTTAGGGTTCTGCCTTTTTGGATAAATCCGATAAAATTCGAAAAACACTCACCGGTAAAAAGTTTGCCAATTCGGATTTATCCGAAAAACTTGGAATTCGGGGACCTTCACCTGTGAAAACCAGACTACCCTTTATCTTTCCCTGGGATCTCGAACAACTTTTTCTATTCTATTTTCTTGTTTCCACTTTTGTTCGTTGCACTTACGTTCCCAAGCTTTACAAAGAGAGTCCCTTTGGACCCTTATTATAAAAAAAGCATGATCTCTCCCCACAACAATAGTCGAACCAAGATCGAACGCTTCTCACGTTCCCCGCCACTCCACTTGGGTCCTTTCTCCTGGATATGTTTCTTTCCGAGAAGTTCATTCGCCCTTCTCTGGCCTCCTTTTACTAAATATTGAACCTTTGCACATGTTCCCTCGCCGTCCGCTTTGATCACAGGCACCCGAGATTCAGTCAGTTTGTTCCAGCATAACCGTGCCATGGGCAGGAAGCGAAAGCTCACTGCTGATTACGCCAAAGAATATCCATATTTTGAAGCGACTCCCAGCAATGACCTCGTTGTCTGCAAGGTCTGCCGCGCGCATCTTAGTACGGCTAATCGAAAGAGAGCCCTCCGCATCGCGGAGCACCAGAGTTCAAATCAGCATATCCAGCTGAAGAAACCTCGTCTCGAGACAGGTGAGTGAATTTAATGTAACCGTAATTATTTTGGACAAATAAATTTGTATCGTTAAAAGCTCATCTCTCAATGTGATGCCTATGAAAGGCTGCTTTGTAAAATAGAAAAAAAATGTGATTCTATACTTAGGTCAGTTGTCTCACCAAAGCTCCCTGGAGGATTGCTTGACAAGAAGCAGAAGTCGCAAGGAGGACGCTGATGACATTACGCACAAGTTCTACCGAGCGCTTTGCCAAGTCGCGATTTCGCTCCATCAGGCAGATGGGCCGCTTGGCAGCCTGTTCCGGGACAAGTGCCCAGCTGCACGGACAGTGCCATCAAGCACTCAGATGTACCGAAAATACCTACCAGAAGTCTATGAGCACGATCTCGAGACGATCAAGGAAGCAGTCAAGAACCGCCCGATATCTCTAACCACCGACGAAACGCCAGAGCTCTGTAGTCGGCCAGCAGTGGCGGTGTTGGTGAGAGTCTACGACGACGAGGTACCTGGCCGCCGGACCTTGATGGCAGATTTGCAGGTTCTACAACAGTGCAATGCCGTTTCTATCGGAATGCTGATACAAGAGGTGCTTTAAAAAAAATGACCGCATCTCCACGTGGTGAATGATGTTGATTGGGGCGAAGCTCGGGTGGTGCTGATGATACTGATTTTGGTCATAGTTATTGCTGCTTGCTGTCGGCGTTGACGCTTTGCCGCCGCTTCCCGAGCTCTCAACTCCGGGTCCGCTTGGCGCTTTTGACGCTGTGCAGCAGCTTCTCGCACCCTGGTCTCCGGAGCAGCTTGCTGTCTACGTAGACGCTGAGGCGCTGCATGCCGAGCTTTTCGGTCCTTTTCATTCATGGCAGTAGGAGAATGTGTGGTTTTCTTCTTTTTCTTTTTTTAAGCAGACAGATGGGATCGCATCTCAGAACCCCCTACTCTTTTTTTTCTTCTTTTTCTTTTTTCATAAATTTTTTCATCTTTTTTTTTCCAATTTTTTTTGCCCTACACGAGCACGTGAGCATGTGCTCACGTGCTCGTGAGCACGTGATCTCACGAGCAGAAGCACGCGCACCCGACGCCGGCCTACGGCGGACGGCGGACGGACATACGGACATTGCTAGCCCAGCTAGCCCCTAGGTGTATCCACACGACGGACCGGGCCGCGGACCAATAGACCGATCTCACCAAGCGTTCCACGCAT
Source organism: Ixodes ricinus (assembly GCA_037355805.1). Lineage (NCBI taxonomy): Eukaryota > Metazoa > Arthropoda > Arachnida > Ixodida > Ixodidae > Ixodes > Ixodes ricinus. The sequence goes on from JAZHYW010041594.1 coordinate 20,540, forward strand.
GCGTGACGCCGCCATAACTGTAGTTCGTATGAGGCAGGCGCCAGTTCACGAGAGAGCTCATGCCGCCTCGTGCTCTGCTCTGCGCAGACCTCCAGCAGGGTTGTCGCGCGTGCAGAAAGACTACAGCTCCCACGATGCTTGTCGGCAGCGGTGGCGTACTCGAACTAGCTGGTGAGATCGGTCTATTGATCACAATTAACCAGCGCACAGGCAGACAGTTACTCAAAATCCAAACACGCACAAAAAAACACTCACACAGTGCTGTTTTTTTGTGCGTGTTTGGATTTTGAGTAACTGTCTGCCTGTGCGCTGGTTAATTATGATGCCTTACCAACTCGCCCAAACTGCTGTACTAACAATTGATCACGTGATGCGCGGCCCGCGGGCCAGCCCGGCTGAAATGAGCATCCACACGGCGGACCAAAAGAGCAGGGGTGCTATTCTGGTCACAAACGGTCACGTTCGTGTTTCTCGAAAACTCCTCTCCCCTACGAACCGCGCGCTCCTATTGGCCATAGCGCGCGTGATAATTCCACGCGGTTCCCATGGGAACGTTCGCGAAACACGAAAGCAACCGTTTGCCGTAAGTGCCGCTCTTCGGAGTTCGGACCGTGACGACAAAGTGACGTATGACCACGTCCGACCTACGTAGCACATAGCGGAAGTCAAGTAACTACAGGGTGAAACAAGGGGACGGCGGCTCTTAAATCGACCGGAAAACTCGGTTTCTTAACCTATCGCACTATGATTTTGTGCAGCGTTGCCCACAGATGGTGCATTTTTTCTGTAAAATTTGCAAAGAACGAACTTACCTGAGGAAAAAGTAAAGAAAGAAAAAGGCTTAGCTCCTATGGAAAGCGCAGCGACGCCACCGGTCTTCAAACAACACGGCGCCGTTTCGCACGGGAGACAAGAGATGGCGCAACGAACGCCGCCAACGAACGAGCATACGGCGCCGAGAGCCGGCACTTTAGCAGACGATCCTTTCGACTCAAAAGCAGCTCGCGTTCCGCAGGGTGGCGAGATTTGCAGAAACAAAAACAGGCGCGGTAACAACAAGGAACTGCAGTTCCTTGTCTGCTAAACACGACGGCTCTCGGCGTCGTCTGCTCGTTCGTTGGCGGCAGTTGGCGTCGCGACCGCTTGCGCCATCTCTTGTCTCTCGTGCGAAACGGCGCCGTGTTGTTTGCAGACCGGTGGCGTCGACTACGTTTCCATAGAGACTAAGCCTTTTGTTTCTTTTTACTTTTTCCTCAAATAAGTTCGCTCTTAGCAAATTTTACAAAAAAATAATGCACCATCTGTGGGCAATCACTGCACAAAGTCGTAGCGCGATAGGTTAAGAAACCGAATTTTCCGGTCGATTTAAAGAGCCTGCCGTCTCCTTGTTTCACCCAGTAGATTAACTGCGGTCCTACTCGACACATTCTAATCTCTGTTTCACTATGCAGTGCGAGCTAGTGCGAGTCATAGGAGCCTACAAGAACGTGTTCCGGGCTTTCAACGTCCCTGTCGAGCAGGCGCGCTACGCAGTGCAAGCCAACGCTCGTGCAAGCATCGTTCCCGGGGTGATGTGCTCGCGCTGTTAACTTCTGTTTCTATTGCACGAAGAGGAAAAAGCTTTGGGCAGGATTCTAGAGCGTAGAAAATGGCGGCGATGCTTGTTGCTCAACGATGGCTCGACCAACGCGTACAATGACGGGTTTTCCGTGAGCACCCGGTTGCCTTCGCTATGCACGACGACTTTTTCTGACGACAGTACCGCTTGTCGAAAAGCACCGTGCGATCGCAGTGTGACCAGCTGCGCGCCGAGAAACGGAGACGATGAGAGAAAATGACCGTCGAGCAGCATCTACTAATCGAATCGCGTTGAGATTTTTCGCAACGGGAAGCTACAAGGACGCGGTTGCCACCGATGATCTCATAGCTAATGCCCAGTCGATGGTGATCAGAGCCGTGACGGCCGTCGCGAGTGTCGCTGTAAACCTGCTGGGAAGAGACGGCTGGGTCGACAAAACCCTGGACCGAGGCAGCTGAGGCATGTGCGAAAGAAGGCTTTCGTCGCCACCACGACAAGCACACCGACGTCGTGGGGTGCGTTGACGGAACCTAGAATCTAACTGAGCCTTCGTTACCATCATCATCGGTCTGAAGGAGACCGTCAACGTTCTGAAAGAGACCGTCACCGTTCTGAAGGCCTCCTACACTTTGCCGCAAACACCACTTTGCCATTAACAACATGGTGGTAAGTACGTTAAAACTTCAGGGTTTCTACCGCTTCGAAGCTAGTGCACGCTTAGTGCCTATGTCTACAGTTGACCATTTGTTGCGGTTTGTAGCTACTGTCATTCAAGCAATAAAATCTGGGTGGGCTGCTGATGGCATTTTATTGTATCAATTAGATATTTTACCTTTTCACGCCAAGCTTCTGGAGTTGCATGTCAGTCATCGGACAGTCCTAAGAAACACTGTTCAATTCCCTGCCATTAACTACGAATAGGTGTGTCCTAAAATGATTTGTTAGTTGTTTAGACAGCAGGAGTTTAGTCTGCCGGAGTATGGCAACATTGTTACCCACTGTAGACGAGCAATTTAGCCAGTGCAATTTTGTGGATGGTTGTCACCTCCGTGACCAAGAAAAACAATAAAGATACCATTGTCCTACATTCAACACACGTATGTTTAATGTAAAGGTTATGATACCAATTAAATAGATTGTCGTTTCAAAAGTGACAGTAACTCATTGAAATTAAAGAGTAGTGTTAACTGGATTTTTGAAATTTGCTTGTGATGCAGAGCAAATACGCACTGTTGACTTATCACCATCAAGCATAAACAACGAGCGGAAGCAGAGTAGATGTGTGAAGGAAAAGCGAGCATATGCTAAAGAAAGAACTGCTACGTAACGTGAAGAATGTCAGCAACTATCTTGCCATTGTGGTACGAGCTCAGTTGCTATGCACATGCTTATGGCAGCCTGTGAATGTAGGATGCTCCCCATATGGTATCAACCAGTGGCGAGGGGCGGGGGGGGGGCTTATGGTGCTTCGCTCCCCCTCCCCAAATCCGGCGTGCCCTAGAATATACACACAAATTTCGACAACATCCACCCCCCCCCCCCCGCACCCCAAGTCATGAACATCCCTGTCACCTCAACTTCCCTCCCCTCACCCCCTCAAAAGTTCCTGGCTACGCCACTACAATCAACAGCACTCAATAGACAGTCAACATTATCAGAATAAGCAAAATTTCCTTTATTTTATGCACCATATAGGCAGTGTTTGTCTTTATATGCATGCAGGCAAAGCACACACTTCAGAACACACTTGTGTGAAGGCTGCGTTCACAATGCAGTCCCCGTCAAACTTTCAAGGCGTTAACAAATTTCACAAATTAAATTTTGAACGAAACGCGTTAGTTTTGCAAAACGCTGGCAAACTTACATTGCGTTTTACATCATTCACCTTTGTCGTCCAATGAATCAGCAGTCAGCGCTACACAAACCTCAATGAGCTTGTCGTTTGTTTTCTTGCCGTTGGGGCGATCACTGGCGGTCGTGGCGGCGGCACAATTCTTTCTCAGACCGTTGGCTGCTGCCTCTGTGCTCGCAGAAGCGTTGGTCACTTTGTGACAAGGTGAGGTTTTGAATCTTGACGCATGACAACACTGAATGAAGGTCTATTACCGTCTTCATAATCTCAGCAAGGCTGCCGTTACGAGCCACAGCAACACCACCACTTTCAAGCTTCATAACTCCGGCACAAATAGAAGCCAAGTCTTGCATCTCGCCAAGTGTTATACCGGAGACGTTGAACGCCAGCTCACCGTGCTCTTCAATCCGGTCCTGCCACCGAATGGGCTCATCCAACAGCACGAAAGCATTCGTGTGCGCGTTGATCAAGTTACCGATCGCATGTCAAACCCCAGCCGCGGTCGATCCGACGAGCATCGCGGCCATGTTCTTTCGAGTTCATCACGCCAAGGGTACGGTTGTCGAGTTAAAACAATGCAAATACTCTCGTGCATTCTTGTTCTTACGTCATTTTGTCGTCACAACCCGAACTCGAAAAGCGACTGTTAGCGGCAAACAGAGGCTTTCTAGTTTCACGAACGTTCCCATGGCAAAGAGCGTTGAATCGTCACGCGCAATGAAGCCAATGGGATAGCGAGGTACCTATGTAGGGACCTGTAAAAACGTAAAAACCGTGTTCTTTTTTTTTTTTTTTTTGCACGAGCTTTTTTGCAAATAAAAAAGTAAGTAAAAAAGACTGCCCGAGATTATGCGGTCGCGTCCATTTCTTCAGCGCCGAAAGCAAAGAGCATGGCTTATGGGGACTACCGTCGTAATCACTGCAGTGAGCAAAGGGAGCAAAGCATTATTAAAACTGCCCGAAGAAACTTTCCTGCATCATTCATGGCATGTTCACAACCGGTGCACTCTGCGTCAATCCCATGACTTGTCATATATTACCACAGAGTCGTCGTCAGCTCTGTATCCATTTCGAGTCTCCTTCACAGGCAAACAGGAAATTTCATTTGCAGCTTATGTTCACGGAGGCTTCACGAAGGATGATCGGTGTCGCAGCGTACCTTCACATAATGTTTTCTTCTTGTAATACGATCCGTATCGTGCAGAAACAGGGAAAGCAACGACGCAAACGAGACACAAACACCACAAGGACGTTACCGCGGTTTTCGCCATGTTTGTTTGGAAAGACCGTAGCGAAAGACTTCGAGAAAACAAGTTGAGATATCTTTGCTAAATTTACTTTACGTCATAATTATTTAAATAATCTTTCGTATTTTATAAAAGGATAATATTATTTTCTCTGTTTCCTTCCATTTTCCGGAAGGTATCCTTTTCTCCGTTATTCGCTCGTTCTAACTCCCGGAGGAAAGAAAGAAGACAACAAAAAGAACAGGGGGAAATGCGGGGATTTCTTCGCCCCAACTGCGTGGACACGTCATCGCGACGTAGGGGATCGTCAAATTCTAGCTGACCGCGTGCGTGAACCCGAACGTTGGGGCGGAGCCTCAAACAAGAATCATTCTAGTTTGAGGCTCCGCCCCTTCTTTCTCGATACGTCACAACTCGAAAGTACCCGTTTGCGACCAGAATAGCACCCCAGAAGACAGAGCGAACGGGCCGGTCAAACCCTCGATCTCACAGCTCCACTAAACGCATGCAGCGAGCTGCTTTGAGGCTATTTGTAAGGAGCCAAGATGAGGTTGAACCAACGCCTCCCGTTGAACGAAAGAGACGTTTGGCCGCGGTGGCCCTGGCGTTGACTATTGAGGACGAGGAGGACTTAAGTGAACCGAAAAGAGCATATGCTGGAGACGTCGAGGCACAGTGGAGTAGTCGTCACGATAAAAAATCTAAGGAAACAAAATAAATAGCCTAACGGTCGTCGGTGGCGTCATGAGTCCTCACCGAGTGCGGAGTATAACGGTCTTGGCATACGGTATGTATTGTGCATTCGTTATTTTCTTTCTTTTCTACCACGTCGAATTCTGACGCCAAGACTCCCTACCTCCTCCGTTCCGACGCGTTGTTTGTTATTAATTTAACAAATCAGCTTCAAATAAAGATCGTGGCACCCTGTAAAGTTAAAAAAAATAAAAAGAAAAAAAGGGAGATTTTGAGCAGCCAGTGCGGCCAGAGTAGCACGGCCGCTCCTCCTCTCATCAAAGAAGACGGCGTCCGTGTTGCCGAAACTCCAACGGCTCCTTCTTATTTTTGTTTTCTTTATTCACTTTGTTACTTTATTTTGTTGTTGGATTCGACTGTTCTCTTCTAACGATGCCGAGCGTGGCAACCGTTCTGGTCACACGATTGGCGTTTGTTTTGTCACGCGATGGTGTGGTCCGACCGATCAACCAATGAGTTCGTTAGAATTAGTGTCACGAGGTATAAAATGGCGGATGAAATAAAAATAATAAATGCAAAGAAGCGCGCAGTTTTCACTCGGCGCTTTATTCTTCCAGAGGCGAGCATCGCAGTGCCATGGCGTTCAACTTGTGCCGTCTTCATGACGCCATGAAGGACCCTTTGAAGCAATTAATTTGCTTGGGCATGGGCCTGCTCCTGGGTTCTCGTGCGTGCCCAGAGTGCGAAGCTGCGATGACGCTGCAAGCCCGCGCTAGATCTGCGGACGGCTATTCGTGGAGATGCGCCGTGTGGATGACTCGTGAGGTGCCCAAGAGGAAGCCGGTCAAGGTTCAGTGCCGGGGCGAGGTCTCGGTACGAAGCGGTTCCTTTTTCGAGGGATCGCACCTGACGCTTCCCCAACTCATGAAAATCATCTACCTCTGGTGCGCAGAACCTACCGTGCGCCGTCATTCAGCGGGAGACTGATGTCGCAAGCAAGACAATAACTGATTGGACGAGCCTTTGTCGGGAGGTTGTGGTAAATGCCGTCTTTACGCATTCAGAGATGATTGGCGGCGAAGACGTGACAGTAGAACTAGACGAGAGTATGTTCGGGCGGCGAAAGTACCATCGCGGGTATTTAAGGCCTGGCCAGTGGGTTTTCGGCGGTGTGGAGCGTGGCAGCGGGTGCTGCTCTCTGTTCCCGTGGAGACCCGTGACGCTAAAACCCTGCTAGGGCTAATAGCCAGTGGGTCCGCCCTGGAACAAGAATAATCACTGATTGTTGGGCTGGCTATCGCAAGCTTGCAGATGACGCTCGCTTCACGCATCTCACCGTTAACCACAAGCTGCACTTTGTCGACCCGAACACTGGTGCGCACATCAATACGGTGGAGGGCACCTGGGCCCACGTCAAAAAGTGCTCTTCCATCTGGACGGCGCGAGAGCCACCATTTCACTGGTCACCTTGCAGAGTTCATGTTTTGGAGGAGAGAGAAGGCGCTGCGGAAACATTCTGGTAGATCGTTCGCAGCTATCAGGTTCTGGGAGCGGTCTAAACGGTCCTCTTTCAGGGCCCCTATATTTTGCAAACGGAGCTCGTGTTCTGCTACGTGGCACACCGTGTCTCTGTAAACAGTTCACAGGAAAGATCCAGCAAAGGTATGTGGTCCCCAACTTGATATCGCGTGTTATGATTCAAATAAAATTGTTCTTGCTTATTTCGCGCCTTTGATCCCAATAAATGCCGCCGTTGTAGTCGCCTCGCGGTGCTGTTGCTCGCCTATTCGCCGTCGGCGTTGTCTCAGCTTCGTCGTCTTTGCTTGCGCGCGGCGGCGGAGGCGGTTGATCTGACATACCGCGTTCGGCTTTGGCTAGCAGACGGCGTTCGTAAAATGGCGTCAGCTGTTGCTGGCTTCACGCGGCGGTAGCGTGCGTGCTTCCATTCATTCGGCTTTCGTTGGCATGGTGACGGCGAGGAACGCAGACAAACTTCATGTTGCGGAAGAACACCGCGGCGCAGCGATACCAGGTGCGTTCTAAGGCCCTTCCCGCATGCTTTTCAATGGGCGGAAGGCGAACAAAAAGAGTTCGAAATAAGGACTTAACGCAGAATGCTGCATTTCTCCAGCGCCTCATAATTTCACGAGCCTTGCACGAAAAGCATGTTTTTTGGCCATCCCGCGTCCTGTTTTTTTATCCGTAACATGGGTCTAAAGTATCAAACTGCCGAATACTACAGCCGTTTTCTTCCTCGTCTAGCCGCAGAAGTAGCGGCCCTGCGCATGTTCTTGAGAAAAGACATTCCATTCATTTGGGATACCGAAGCTGACACCAGCTTCAAGAAAATCAAAAACAATGCTATCTTCAGCAAGGGTTCTGAAGATGTTTGACCCCAGTCTTCTCATAATTGTATCCTACGATGCGCCTCGATACGGGCTTGGTGCCGTGCTGCAGCAGGGCAATGGGAATGAAATTCAGACCATCGCGTTCGCCTCTCGCGCACTAACAGCAGCAGAGAGAAAGTATTCGGCGGGTGAAAGAGAAGCACTGGCATGCCTGTGGGCATGTGAGCGGTGGCACAACTACCGGTGGGGCCGCCGTTTCACCCTTCGGACGGATCCAGTGGCGTCACAAGGGGGGGGCGGGGGGGGGCGGACCGCCCCGGGTGCAGGGCTCAGGGGGTGTCGCGGCGGGCCACGGGGGGGGGGGGGAGTCGCGGCGGGACACGCGAGAGCCGGGGGGGGGGGGTGTCGCGGCGGGCTGCCGCCCCGGGTGCCGCTGACCCTCGTGACGCCACTGGACGGATCATCAAGCCTTAATGACGCTGCTAGCAACACGGGGTACAGGCCATCGACCGCTCCGAATTAGGAGATGGGCGACCCGTCTCCTCTGCTACAACTTTCAAGTCGAGTTTCAACGCGGAGCAGAAAATCAGGTCGCCGACGCGCTTTCTCGCCTCCTCAGCCTGAGGATGAAGGTGGTATCGAATTTGACGAGGAAATAATTTTCTTCATTGCATTGCAGAACGAATGCATCACCAAGCTCCAACTTCAAGAAGCTACAGCCAATGACTCGGCCTTGTCTGCTGCCATAGCATACGTCACATCTGCGTGGCCTTCAAGACGGAACTTGTCTTCCGAACTCATCCCTTTCTACGACCTTAAAGATGACCTTGCCGTGGATGACGGCATTCTTTTAAGGAATGAGCGGGTCGTGATTCCTCAAGAGCTGCATGGTATTCTCATCGCCAAGGCGCATGAGGGCCACACCGGGATCGTCAAAACCCGTACGAGGCCCTGAGAGCTCTACTGGTGGCCGAAAATGAACGCTCAAGTGGAGAACGTCATTCATGCCTGTGACATCTGCCAAGCGGCCGACAAAAACGCAAAGACCTTTTCCAATCCGCTTCAACCAGTGCCTTTCCCTGATCGACCGTGGTCGAAGGTAGGAATCGACATCGTGGGCCCTTTTGAGCGTGCAGAACCATCATGCCTCTACGCGATAACCCTGTTTTTTTTTCTTTTCAAATTGGCCAGAAGTGCAGTTTTATGCAGATGTCACCACCTCAAGAATAACAGAATTTTTGCATCTGGTATTCTCCAGAGAAGGTTTACCAGAGAGCCTAGTGTCCGACAACGGTCTCCAATTCATTTCTCAACAATTCAAATACTTCTTAAGTTCTCATGGAGTCAAACATCATCTGATTTCGGTCTACTACCTGCAAGCCAACGGGCAAGTTGAGCGTTGTAATAGAACGCTCAAGGGTTTCATTCAGTGTGCATCGAGGGAGAAACGGCAGATAAAATCTGCTGTAGTTGATTACCTGGGCATATATAGGTGCACACCACATACGACAACAGGGCTATCCCCTGCTCTGCTACTTCATGGTCGCAAACCCAGAACACGATTGAACATCCTGGGTCTCCCATCGTAAGAGTTTCTTCGTAACCCATTCGAGGAAGTGCAGCGGCTTCGTCGACGTGTTCGACAACAACAAGACAAGACGAAAGCCTACACCAACAGAAGGCGAGGCGCTAGAACACCGAAGTTCAAGGTCGGACAGCTGGTCTGAGTGAAGAAGCCCGGATCTGTTCCGAAAGCGATCCTCTGCCTTTAGCAGTCCCTTCCGGATTGTTGAGCGTGTGGGCCGCTGGACATTTCGGCTAGAAGATGGCAGAATATGGAATGCCTCAAAGCTAGCGGCAGTTCCAGGACCGGCTTCCTCTGGTTTGGACCCAAGAAACCCGGTACCAACAGGGCAGTTTAGTCGAAGGTCAGCCGACCATCACCAATGGCAATCACCGTCTGCACCATTGGGCTGGCGGAGCCAGCATGACCAGCAGACGCCACGGGCATCAGCTGGTTTTCCAACACCATATGGACAACTTCTGACGAGGTCAGCTTCTCGGCCGTCATCGCCAGTTGGGAACCGACCTCTATCGGTACCTCCACCAGGTCCAGCGGGAGATGTGCCGCGGAGAGATCGACCACGGCGGGAACGACGACCGTTAGTGCGGTTTGGGGACTACGTCTCAAGATGAAAAACCTTTCTGACTCTTTATATGAACATTTCTACTTCTCTCTTACTCATTTTCGATTTTCTCTGTGAATCTTTCTATTATACTTCCTCTTTATTTTTAACCTGCTTAATTACTTTCTTTAGGCCTTGTCTTTCTTTTAATTACTTTTTTAAAAGTGGGAGGGGGGGAATGTTGTACCTTCTATACTCTGTTTCACCTTATGATGTACCGCAGGAAAGGCTACACGCGCGAGCTCCTTGCTCTAGTGCACATCTTGGCGGCACAAGCTCTCGTGCGTTAAGAGTAGCTCCCAACGCTATGAGCTAGCGCTTCTAGCCTTGTCTGCGGTACAACACACTGTACAACATAATGTGAGACGGAGTATAAACTTCGTTTCAGCTTGGGTCCAGACGCAGCCGATGCTACAAGCGCGAGCTCCGGGCTTCCAGCGTCTCTGCCAAGCACGCGCGCTCGTGCAGTACAGGCACTGTTCAGGGCCACACGCTCGTGCTTGTAGCATCGGCTGCGTCTGGACCCAAGCTGAAACGAAGTATAGTTAATTACTTTCCGGTCGCTTCGTCTTCTTCTGTCCTTTCCCCTTCCTACTTCCTCTTCTTTATCAAAAAGATTAAAAATAGGGTCTCGTGGCAGCTGCGTTCAAGTGTGGTCGTTCCATTCCGGGTCTCCAGACACCAGAAACTGGAGATACGAAACAGGGGGAGAGAGGAGGAGGCATCTCGGTGGGCAGAAACGGCAGTCCAAGTCGACGCTATATATGTATAATCGATATAAGCACGAAATTTCGGCAGAGCCCAGACTATACGACAACAGCCTGGGCAGCCGGCTCTTCTTCGAGTCACGCGCAGGAGGGCTGCGAAGGCAGGTGTATCACCGCCGCTTCGACCAGACGGTGGAATCTGCAGCATGCCGAGTGTGTAGTCTGGCGGATGAGACAATTGAGCACCCTGAATTGTCGTGCACCGATCTGCAACCAGTTCAACCGGCGGAGTGTGGGCAGGCGACCCGGGAGCTCGCACTGGCAGAGGCACTTGGCTTTCGGTCTGCTGCCAGCTCAGTGGCAGAATCTGCGGGAGGGACTAACAGCAACAACAACGCCGACGCTTCGCCTATAACCAACGGAGGGTGGCGTGAGCTGGTGGAAACCACGAAGCGAAGACCAGATAACTGGTGGATACTAGTTCACCAACGGGGATAACCGAATCCACACTGGCTAGGTCCCAAACTCTACGGGACCGCCCGATTTAAAAAGAAAGAGCCGCAAACCACCATCATCATCATCATCATTATCTGGTCGCGACCTGCTGTCCTCGCGGGTCTTGAAGGATCTTGTCGGTATGTGACAGAGTCCTCACTTGAGGCGCCGGCTACCAGCAAAGTGGCTATTTATGGGTTATCCGAGAACGCGCCTTATTTCGACGATAACACAAGAGCCAGTTGGGGCTAAAAAAAAAACGCCCTTGCGATGTCTTGTTTGAAAAACGCGCTCTTTCGACCCAAGCAGACATGAGAGCGATGCCAAGGATGCGTCTTGTTGCTGTGTACTACTGCTGGCGCCACACTACGGCAGGTGTTCTCGAAAAACAGTAATCAGAAATCACCAGCCGCGCGCCGCGCGGACCGTGCGCTAGACATACACTCTAAGAAAATATGGAGGAAAAAGTAGCAACGCCGGGTCTTCCTCCTTCTACCGACGCGCCCCCAAGCGGACACGAGAAAAAGGGAGGAACGAAACGTTTTTCTCCTTCTCCAGGCAGACGCGAGAAAGCTTTCGCCCTCCCGACTCATCTTTCGGTTTCGTTTTTCGAGCAGGTTAAGCACGTTGTTTAATAAATGCTGTTGAGTTGATTGAGCTTCAGCGGCAGCGAAGGCCACCTGTAATTCCGTCTTCTATTCCAAACGTGCAGAACATTTCGGTTGCATCGACGTTTTTATCAGTAATTTTATCAAACGAGCTGCGCTAGAAACGGCGAAGTTTCGGAGCAGTGCCAGCAGCGCCACTTACACTGGGTAAAATGGGTGTCTTCGGATTGCGGGAGCCGGACACACGCGGAGCTACACTACAGTAGCGAAACCACGCGGAAGTGTGTCGACGTTTTCGACGTTATGGAAATCGCAGGAACTGCGTCCGAGACAGGCAGGTTTGGCTGCCGGCTGCCTGGGTGTTTTCCGTGCCGAGTTCGGTTCTGTTTTCTGATGCCGAGTGCAACCGGCGTTCAACGTGGTTCTGTATTCGTGCGTGTCAGCAACATGGCAGCAACATCGTGATTTCAGTGTTGTGGGTTGTGAACCGAAGACTGGAATTATCGCCGATGTGACCGTGTGTTCGCGTATCAGTGGTGTAACAACAAGATGAGATGACGTAAACTGTCGGGCATTGATGCCGCTGGTCGGGCCGTGATCGGAGGGGGCGGGGTGTCGCAGGTTGACATTCCGCTTTACATTAAAACGTTTAATACCACTTGAGGGATTAGGTGCAATCGATCGACGTGCGGATTGCGGATAGTCATGTTGGAATGCTGGTCTGAACAGTAAGCTCCTATCGTACAGTGGCCAATAGGGAGTTTTAGAATAACGTACGCAATTTTAGCGCACGCTAGCGCTAAATTTAGCGCTTGCTTTAGCGCACGCGACGCAAGAGAGTTTTAGAATAGCGTTTCTCCGCCGCGACGCAAAAGCCCAAGCATCTCGCGCTTGCGACGCCACCACGATACAGTCACAATTTTTATTTCACACACGAAATGCTGTAACTTTAGAAAGAAAACAAGTTTTTTGGTCCAGAGTAGCATTTTAGATTTGTTTAAACATGAGAATGTGATGCGAGTGGTTGACCGGTCGTGTCCGCTTGCGTCGCCTCTGCAAGAGAGGTCTCGTGTACTAACCTTCGCACATCGTACCTTCGCCGAGAAATGTTCGCGCGTCGCAAGCATCAAGTTGCCGGTGATCGTTGCCAAACCGAGCACAATGCCGTCCCGTATTGAAAATCGCAGTCGCGAGGATGCCGCCGACGTCGCACTCACGACGCCGCCAAAGCAGCCGCCCCTGGAAGTCGCCATTTTTTAACTCGGCTCGTCTTGGCTTTAGCCAACTTGTCATCACGAATCCTCCTTGGAGAAGCGCAAAGACTCTTTGCGTACGCACGCTATTTCCGAGAAATAGCGCACGCTAAAATTGCGCACGCAAAGCGCAAAACCTGGTTTGCGTTCGGAGCATGCGCAGTGGCGACGACGCTATTCTTTGCGTACGCAAAGCTTTAGCGTGCGCTATTCTAAAACTCCCTAATGTGACTGTCGGTTGTCTCGTCTCCGAGAGCGATTGCGCTCTGGGGAAAGGACTGAATAGTACGAAATCGTGACTGAAAGTGCGTATATTTACAGTGTGGAATTTTAGCATTAAAAAGAATAGGTAAAATCGAAAAAACAAAAGCTACCTTTTATTTTGCTGTTTAAATATACTTCCGGTTCCTGGAGAAACTGCCCTCCAAGTGGCGCGCTGGGATGAGCGCTAGACGTTTTCGAGCTCGCCACGGGGTAGCTTCGTACACTTAACACCTGCCGCAAGTCGCGGCTTTGAGTGCATTCAAGTTGATCGAAAAGCGATTTCTCAGCACCGCGAAGCATCGCTTCCAGCTGAGTGAATATCCGCTCTACAGAGATTAATTCAAGACGGCAATTGCAGCCTTGCGCGAACAGCACAAATAGAAAAAACAAACACTACAATAGAAATACAGGCTACGACGTGCCGTGCGGGGAAACAAACTCATGGCTTCGAACCGCATTGGAGCGGCTTGATTTATTGGCTTTCAAATAATTACGGCATAATCGAGCGCTTGCTTTTTAATAAAGAGATTCATCCCCTGAGCTATTCAAAATACTCTCAGGAGGAGTGACATTGCTGGGAAAAAATCACCATCCTGGGAATACTTTTTGTTGCTTATTCAGTCACCGAGAAATTCCGAACGTTCAAAACGACCAGTATAAAAGACGGAAACGCAGTGCTCGGGTGTAGCGTTCGTGTTAGTGTACTGTTGTATTGATGTTTGTGTCTGCCATGTATGTGTATGCGCTCAATGTACGTTCACCTGATGCCTGTAGTATGCGTAGTGTGTGTATGGTAGAGGTTCCCGAAGATCCTGAAGCGCCATGGTGGCCTGGGGAAATAAAAATATTTTTTGTAGAACATGAATTGGGCTGTACCTAGCGCCACCTAGCCTAGCTACTTGCAATTACTCTGCTTGACCCTGCCATCTGGTGGCAAGCGATTTAACCTTCTTTCACGCTACGCGACAAACAGCGGCTTCGAGTTTGTTCTTTTGAGAGCGGCTTTTCGTTTCGCGGATTGAGGTTTGCCATTCCTCCGTGATGTGCGGTTGACGAAGGGATTGTGACTCGTGGAACACCAAAGGTAATACGTAAAGTGCGCGAAGTTAACTAGGTATCGGTTGTCTCCGTTTAGGGAGGAAGTGGCTTCTTAAACTTTTTTTTTATTTATTGGCCTATCTCCTTGATATTTGACATGGTTATGTGGTTTGTTCTGCTGATTTCAGAAATGCAATCAGATTTCAGATATCTGTCTTTGGTAAAAAGTTACACACATAATTAAAATACTAATTAGCCCATTTGTTACGGGGTTTTAAAACACTTTCCGATCAAAATATTTTTTAAAATTGGTGTCAGTTGGTTCCCAAAGATATGCCATGCAAGCTAAAGCTATTTTTATTTCTTTAAGACCAAATAATCTGCAGAAAAAACACAAGACTAATTGGAGGCCATAAAATGAAGGCTGTAACAATGCCCAATTATGGAATATTAGTGTTATCATAACGAAAATAACATAATAAAAATAGCTTTAGCTTGCAGTTTAGTTATTCCTAAAGAGAATAATACCAAGTTCATAAGAATCGGCTGAGTAGAAGTTTATAAAAAACCCCGTAAGGCCGGAGCATATGGTGAAAAAAATGAAGCTGAGAAAATCGACTTTGAAGTTTGAACATGCATAAGTCTGGATGTTTTGACCTCAGACAGACAGAATCTGTCTAGTTGGAACTGTGGACAAGGGGGAGACACGTGCCCAAGAAGCAGCCCGATAAGCAAAGGATTTTTAGCCCTAAGGAGGGCTTTTTTGGGGGTGGCGTCAAAAACGCTGGCTCAGGTGAGGCTGGCTGGTCCTCAAAGAAGCCCGGGACTGTAGTCTTGCGCTGTGTCTGCCCTGTGCCTTGTGGAGAGCTGCTTCTTCATGCTGTCGCTGTCCAAGAACACCTTGTTGGCCTTGTGGAGTCTCCTGTCATCCTTTCCGATGCTCCTCTGATGAGAGCGCTGCCAGCGGTGTAGCCCAGGCTTGCCACCACACTCTCGTTGGTCTTCTTCTGACCCTGATTGAAGACGCTCACAGCTTCGGCAACAGCCCTCTGTACACTGAACAGTGATGCGTGGGTGTTTTTTGAAGTCTGTGCCCAGATGACGGCGTGCAGACTTTCACTTGGGTTCTGAGTTTTGCCGTCGCTGCACCGTTCAAGCAAGTCTTTGTCACCGAGCCTGGCGAACACCGGTTCCAGTGCTTCTCGAACGAAGTCCGGGAGGGCGTTCTTGTGGCCACGTGGCTGCTCACTGTTGGCCAGAGCTCTGTTGTAGGAGCACCATGAGTTTGCACCCTCGGGACAGAAGCTGTGATCAGGAGACTCATCTGTGGATGACATGTGTCGAAGGGTGGCCTGCACTGCCCTCTGCATTGCCGGAACGTCGTGGCTGTGACTGCGCAGGGCATAACCATAGTAATTGGTTATCCTCTTGATCCTGTCTTGAGTCAGCCTTCCCTTGCCGCCCAGTGCTTGGCCTTGGGCCTTCTTCTTGTCGACAAGTGTGCGCAAAGCCGACCCCATGCGCTTGTGGACGTGATTGAGGCAGTCCTTCTTCTCAATCTCCACGAACCCGTACACTGCATCCTCTGTCAAGGCATGATAGGTCCTGCTGTCTCCATCAGAAAGGACCGTTGTGTAGCGTAGGCCGTGCTTCTCGAAGGACCTCCTAAACATTATCAACGCTGCCTCCACCTCCATTCGCCCAGAGTTACAGTCAATGTTCTTCTTGCACTCTGGCTTGTGCTCTGCAAACCATGCACTGTACCCTTCATCCTCAGGCTTTGGGCCAAGAGAACAGACCAGGCAGAGGTTGCACAAAACGACGTGGTCGATCACAAGTCCAGTGTAGACCTCCACAATGCAGCCAACTCCGATGTGGGATGTGCGACCCCGCTTCTTCCAGGTGCCGTCATACATCACGTCGATGTTGTTGGCCGGGTTGAGGAAGTCCGCATAGAGCTCCCTCACAACTGCCACACTCTCTGCTTCACAGGCGGCTGCTGCCAGCTCACAGGCTTGCATCACTGTTGGCAGATGGCGTTGAAAAGTCTTGTGATGGAGGCCTCTATGCGAGATGTTCAAGGCTGCACAAAAGTCAGTGAGGGCTGTTGACCCCTTGCCGATAGACTGGATGCCTTTCACGGCTCTCATGTTCACTTCAAACGGCGTAATTCTTGCCTCTCCTTCAGTTCTGGGCGACGAAAAATGCTCCTCCCTGAAGTCGCACGCAGGACACGTCAACTCCAACTTCACAGCCAGTTCATACTGTTGCCCCTTGGATTTTTTCAGCGCCGGCGCGGCCGATCCGCACTGCCCACATTTCGTGGACGCGAAAAACGTGTTCAGCACCTTCAGGTCCACGATGATGAACTGAGTACCGGAATCAACCTCTTCATTTTCGCGGGTGACGTTGAGAAGGTCAAACTTCCGTTCTGTCGCGGACTTTGCTGCCAACTCTTGCTTGCGCTTGTCCACCCGCGCCGCGCGCTCTGCGCTTTCGTCCGGCGAAAAAAATGCGTGTCGACTCGTAGCGTACTACCGCCGACGGTGCTGTCCACTCCAGTGTCGGGCCCGGGAGCTGGCGAAAACGACGCAGCCGCTGGTAGCAAAACTTCCTGGGAGACCGCCGCGGGCAACGTGACTGTCGATGCGGTCGAGCTCTTGTTCCACGCGCGTCGTTTCCGCTTTCCGTACGCACGCTGCGTAGACCCCTTCAGACGAGGGTCGCTACGCATCGCAAACAATCGCGATGGCTCCGGAAACACGCAAAGCTAAACCAAGCAGGCGAACGCCGAAGAACGTGCTTGTTGACAGAAGTCAAAACGCAACAACGCGGCCGCGGCTGGCGCGGTAGCAGACGACCCACGCCGTGCGCGGGAGAAAAGGAGAGAAAGAAGGCGCTCGCTCCGGGTGCTCCGACCAATAGGAACAGTCCTCTCCGCGGCCCGCGCTCGGTAACCAATCAGGACCGCGGTATCTTCCCGGGGAAAACCGCGATATCTCCGCTTCCCTAGGGCCGACGCCATTTTAGATGGTGCCGAAACGTAGACAAAGAAAGCAGCTTTCCAACGAGTCCAAGATGGCGGCAATCGGCAGCGCAATGGTGGAACGCGAAGCGCGCGAGTTTTGACGTTCGTTTTCTCTTTCGGGCTGTTTCTTGGTGCGTTTCTCGCGTGGAAATGATCGCGTTTTTTATATTTTGAGATTGAATTACGCCGTGAGATTTTGCACAGAGGTGCTCAGATGTATGGGGCACCCAAATATCGGGTTTTTGAAAAATGAACTTTTTCGCGATTTTTCGCGACTTTAAGCGCCGCGTCCCCCCTTTTAACATCGCAGTGCTGTCGACGAGAAGACTGAGGAACTGCTTTCGAAACGCAAGTTTCTGTATCTGTGGGGGAATCTGGCTTCGGAAATAAACACAGTGCGCGGAAAGCTCGTGTTACGCTTTTATTTGCTGCTCCTCTCGTTCCGTACAAGAGACGCAGCGTCCTCGTTAAGCCTTATTCAGCTCGATTCGCCTCGATTCAGCGCCGCCATAATGAGGTGCAGGCGACGGAGGAACTAGTTGCTCCCCTGCTTCAGGGACGAAAGTTGCTCCCTTTCTGAAGGAACATAGGTTACAAGACCGTTCCTCCCCTAAAGGAGGACTATCGATACCCTTTTTTCTAAGAGTGTAGGCGCTACACAGGCAGGTTGTGACCCAAGTTTGGGTCGCAGAAGAGCCTTTGCAAGCGCCCCCAACGGCAAAGCGGGGCACTTCATCGGCGACAGTGTCCTCCATAGGAAGCCATTCTGTGGGCAGGTCAGGATTACAGTAGGTCGTGCGCAGGGTGTCCTCGCCAGGCACTGAAAATGGTATGCTATACTCTGTTTCACCTTATGATGTACCGCAGGAAAGGCTACAAGCGCGAGCTTCTTGCTCTAGGGCACATCTCGGTGGCACAAGCTCTCGTGCGTTAAGAGCAGCTCTCAACGCTATGAGCTCGTGCTTCTAGCCTTGTCTGCGGTACAAAATAAGGTGAAACGGAGTATAGACACGCGCCTAAGCTGAGCTATACTCTGTTTCACCTTATGATGTGCCGCAGGAAAGGCTACAAGCGCGAGCTCCTTGCTCTAGGGCACATCTCGGCGGCACAAGCTCTCGTGCATTAAGAGCAGCTCCCATTGCAATAAGCTCGCGCTTCTAGCCTTCTCTGAGGTACAACATAAGGTGAAACGGAGTATAGTTGGGTCATTCTATACCGGGTCAGCGGGTGGATCAGTGCTGTATAGCGCGCACGTGCTCTACGGTGTGCGCTGGTTCGCCGATTTTATAAGGAGCTTAGTGAAAAGGTTGCTACGCGTCTGAGGGTATGGTCTCACGCGGCGACCACATTATGTTCGGCGCGCGAGCGCGCTTCACGCGCACGGGGATAGATGGCGCCCAAGTTTAGAGGGGTTTGTGTTAAGGCTTGTATAGAAGGCTTGTGAAGGAAAGTATGCATTCTTTACTCGGTCCCTGTGTACTGTGAGTGAAATGATGGATTTATGTTGGCGCACTGGCACTGATTGCCTTTTCCCCTGTGCAGTTCCTGTTTTTTTAAACGAGAACATTCCGATGATGACTTAGCGTGACAAAAATACTCGTATAAATATAAAACTTCCCGGCATAATCTACTGGGCTTTCAATAATTTAGAGTAATTTAGAGTAAACAGCTGGGTCGTGCTCACATGTTTTGTCAGACAGCATGTTTGGTAACAGTTCCGTAAATTGTTTACACACTTTGCGTGGCTTTATAGGAGATCGGGTGATATTTTCCACCCTGCTCCTGCCTTCTTATTGAAAAAAATAAATTGTAATAATGTTACATAGTGGGGCCAAAATAATTCTTTACATGCGCATAAAGGTTATAGCATTACAAATGGTTTATACATACAATGTCAACTTGTACTGTGAAACATACAAACCTTGTGAGCAGAAAAAGAATTATATTTATAATGACATAGTGACTGAAATGATGACACAGTATGATGACATACTGACTGACATGATGACACAGTGACTGAAAGTCAAACAATAGTAGCGGTTATAGGATATAAATCATTTTTCTTCTGTAAAAAAATACTTGACAAATATTTTTGCTTTAAAATGTACACAAAAGCTGAATTCACTGCATACTACCAAAGAACGCCATCTCCTACATACTGTGTTTCTTGCCCATGCTCTTAAACTAAGACGAGCGCTGCTTTGCAGATTTGTTTCTTTTCCTTGTTCTTGTTTGTTCATACTCATGGTAATATGCTGACAGTGTTGCCGCATTCGCATGCTGAAGTAGTAGTGGAGCAACTGGGAAATTGTTTTCTTTGTGTTCAGAGCATGGAAACGTTATTGTGCATGTGTCAAGAAAACTGTCGATTGTGTCCCAGTAGACAGTCTGGTGGCTTTTATTTTCCACGGAGAACTGTTCCGATTTCTTCAGTAGCTGGAAAAGGTTCTTGTTGGGTTGTATAAGGCCTCCTATGTTCCTCACGTTTGTCAGTGCTGCTTCAGCAGAAGTGTTTTTGTCGATGCTGAAGGCGGATAGGCATGCAGGGCAGCGTGTAGCTTTTTTCATTTTCACACTCAAAATCCCAGTTAAAATAATGTAGTATGCAGTCCACAGCCTTGGTTTCTTCAGCCTTTTCTGTCAGGACATCTTCGCCTTCCCAGTCTTCGAGAGAAATTAGACTGTGAAGCTTGGTCTTCACTTGGTCAACGAGATGAGGAGACTAGGTAGTAACTTGCGATCGGCCCTCGGGATTGCACGAGGCCACTGCTCCAGGCGAGCGTCATTCGATGGCTCTTTCAACAAGGACACTCGCTCTGCACAGTTCCAGTACCCCGAATTGCAGTTGGGAACGAAGCACGTCTTTCCCATCCTTATAGCATAACTTGCTATAAGCAATAGTTATGCTTATAGCATAACTTGCACGATGGTGGCACCTTTGATCGACACAGCACCAAAGCAAAACATGAGGCCAGCCACTGGCCGCACACCACCACCACACCGCGAGAAAGGCGAGCAAGCTACGCCCCCGAAACCGTGGCCGCCGAAGAGAGACCTCATACCCACGGTGCTCACACCTCAGCGCCCTCCCGGGGCGGCGCGGAACTAACTATACTTCGTTTCACCTGATGTTGTACCGCGGCGAAATCTAGAAGCGCGAGCTCATAGCGTTGGCAGCCGCTCTTAAGTCACGAGAGCTTGTGCCGCCGAGATGTGCCCCAGAGCAGGGAGCTCGCGCTTGTAGCCTTTCCTGCGGTGCATCATAAGGTGTAACAGAGTGTACTCCTGTTCGAAGCTAGCTCCGAACACGATCTGGTCGCTCGCTCCCCGCGGGAAGAGCGGCCAGAGTCACCACCTAAATGTATTTCTTCCACCGTGCTTACGGTGGGCCAGCTGAACAAAGATTCCCAGCAGTGTGAACGGTGTTTTTTCTGCGTGGTATCTTTGTTCAGCTGGCCCATCGTAAGGCCTGCTAGAAGTCAGCAGCCCATCGCGGCCTAGCAAATTAAGACCACCATCGCTAACACGACCTACTGTAATGCTGACGTGTCCAAAAGAAGGGTCCCTATAGACAACGCCATCGGCGATCAGGTGCGTCGCTCTGCTATTGGGGGCGCTCGGTAAAGGCTTTTCTGCGACCTGAACGCGGTTCATAACCTGTCCAACGCACGGTCCGCACGGCGCGCGGCTGGTGATAATTGGGAACGCCTACCGCAGCTTGGCGCCAGCAGGCAGCAGTAGCTAAAGCCTTTTCATGTTTCAAAAGTAGTGCAAGGTGCGTCGATACACGAGGCACGTGCAACGTGCGGCCTCAGGAAGATCATGGCTGGCGCAGCGCAGCACTGAACTAGAACTGAGCTAGATTTCGGACGGCGTGTTCTTCCCAGAAGAAGCGCGCGGCACGTCGTCTCCGGAGCCTTTCCACAACAATTAATGGCGCCACCTTTCCTAGCGTAGAGGGCTTTACAATCAGCTAAAGCCCCTTTATCATGGGAAAAGTGGCACCATTGCATTGTTGTGCAAATGCTTGAGACACGCGCCGCGCGCCACTTCTGGGAAGAACTTGGCGTCTGAAATCTAGCTCAGTGCTACACTGTGCCGCCATGATCTTCCCAAGAGCTTTACGTTGCACGTGCCTAGTGCATCGACGCCCCTTGCGCTATTTTTGAAACATGAATGGGCTTTACACGTAGCAGGGTTCCTCGATCTAATGTTTGGCTTGGTTCGACAGGGCGGGTTTTTCAAGCACGGAAGCGCAAGGTCGTTTTTCAGTCCCGACTGCTCTTGTGTTAGCAATCGGGTCAGCTGAACACTGAAAAACAAGGACTATTTTATACATAGACATAGGCTATTTTAATCGTCTTGACACATGCCTTGTTGACCTTTTTAATGATGACATCATTGCGTTCAAGAAAAGCATCGACCATTTGATATAGTGCGTTGTCATCGGGTCGAGTTCTGGGTTTTCTTTCTAGTCTTTTACCGTTGCATACTGACTTTATACTCTACCGTTTTAGGCTTCCGACTGTTGGTAACCACTGTAAATAAATAAATAAAAAATAGGTAACTACAATAAGAATTTATCTAGAAAAAGAATTAAATTAAAGAAATTCAACTGCTGGAATTAATATGCAACGCAAACGGGTGATGCCAGGACATCACGTAACACCGTAATGTCACGTGACACTGGGACCTCAGTGCAATGTACAGGCACAGGGATGTGGAGTGCGCACAGTCGTGCATTATGTACACAATTTATTGGCTGGCCTGCACCGCTTTCTTGAAAGCTGGGGACACGAGGTCTCTGGTCGTCTTCCTGACTGCCTTGTTAAAGGCCCTGCTGCCCAGCGTTATGATCTTGTGGCCCGGGACCGAGAAGCTGGACACGCCGTCCACCTTGACGAAGACACTTCTGAAGTGGCTGAAGTCTAGAGACACGCTGCGCAAGGTGCTTCCAACGTGGCGCAGCCTCCCGGTGAAGGTGCCATCCTCTCCGCCGACTCGAAGGACTCCGGACTGCGGGCTGTGGCCGCGGGCACGCCAGTTGTACTGGCCCTCGACCTGCGAAGTGCGGGTCAAAGAAGGCCAAGTTGGAAGCAAACCTTCCGGATGACGCAAAGGTATTCAGGACTCTAGAGTACTATAGGGGTCGCCACTTTCGACAAACGTGTCGGTCGAAAACAGGTACGCGCCATGTTTCAGAACAGCGCCAGGGTGGGCAACAAACATGACGATGATTAAAGTTGTGGTTTAAATCATGATTTAAATCAGACCAGTTTTACAATGAAAAATTAAATCGAACCTTTCCAGCAAACAAAAAAACAAAAAAAACTCTTAGTTTATCAGTTACGTAAGGTCCGATTTCAGCCAAATAGGAATGTGAAAAAAGAAAACTCTGAACAGTAAGGTCTCATTGCATAAAAATCAGAGCGCGAAAAAATCAAACAATTTTTTAGCGAGCTAAACAAAAACACGCCGTTTTTGTTTCAGTATGACTGAGGTTACGTTGAGAAAAAGTAGTTAATAAGGTTACTTTAAACGTGCAGTAACTATTTTGCACTATTGTGTGTAATCGGACGAATGGACAATCGAATCTACCATGTTTAAATATGTATGTAGTGATAAAGAGTCACTATTTTCTGACCATGGTGATTTAAATCGAGTTAATTTATTTAAATGAATTATGTAATGCAGAGTATAATCACTCCACTACATCTTTGTTCAAAAAGCTTGACACGTTACAAATCACAAATTACTATTGTTATTAGATTTTTATGTCATATAAAATATCGTTAAACAACCCTGTTAGCATTTTTAATGCAGTCTCCGGTTTGGAGTCGCTGGACGCAACATACAGCACTCGTCATTTTCGAAACTGTGCCACACCGCGCTCCAGAACTAAATATGGTGACCAGAGGCTCGCTTTCACTCTCTACAAGAATTTTAAATAACCTTGAAGCAAAGGGAATTTCCGAGGCAAACACAAGCAAAGAGGAAATTCGTGGCCTATTTGAGCGATACATTGAATAGGTGTTGTCATGTTTTGAAGGTATAGAGACAGTTGCGTATATAATTTTGAAAGTCACTGTGCATTGTGTGTGCTCATTACTAAACCCTCGGAGCAAGCGTGTGCAACACTGAATTATGTTTACCTTGTTTAACCCTTTGCACTGTATATAATTGACACCACGTCCTCGATAAACATCCGATTACTTGTCTTTATATATGCTAAATTGTTCATTCACTCATATTGTCACGAATGAAGAGGTAATGAAACAAAGAATAACGTAGGAAACTAAACGTTTAATGGGGCGATCTTGTGGCCAAAACAAAAAGGAAAACGATAAAAACAGAGCGTCGCAGGCGTCGAAGGCGTCGAAGGCGGCGAAACAGCAGGATCGAACGCTGAGGCGAAACTGACTTTGGCTAGCCACGCGAAGCCCCTTATGTGCACGCGTGGGCTTCTAGAATGATCGGCGTAGAAGGTTCGACACGTAGAATATTCGGACCTCGAACAAGCAACAAGATTTTCGAATTTACCAGAACACTAAGCAAAAGATGCGTCGTTCCCAGGCATCAAACCCTGGCTTTTCGCGTGGGAGGCAGGCACAATAACCATTGGGCCACGCGCGCGCTGCCTAATTGGCCAGCTGCGCGCGCGGCAGTACTCCCCTTTAAAAAGTGCATCGCCCCGATGCAAGACAAAAGAAAACAAAGCAAATAAAGAGAACGGTAGACTAAAGAGTTATTTGGAACACATAAGGTCCACAGTCCTATCGAGCGTAGTACGGCTTTAGGCGCACGACGTGGACAACTTCAGGTCGTGGTGGGCGGCGTGATAATGTTCTTGTTCCGTCGGGCATCACCTCGTAGTTCAGATCTCCAAGTTGACGCAGTACTTTGTAGGGTCCGAAATACCGTTTCAGGAGTTTCTCGCTGAGACCACGGCGGCGAATCAGAGTCCAGACCTATTCCCTGTCTCCGCGCTGGAAGTGGACGTCCCGACGACGAAGGTTGTAGCGGCCAGTGTCGACACGTTGTTGGGCTTTAATCCGGAGTCTGGCGAGCTGACGGACTTCTTCTGCCCGTTGGGCAACCACCTGGGCGTCGTCGCTTCCGTCGACAACCGGCTCGTGGGGTAACATCGCGTCCAGCATTGTCGTTACTCTGCGACCATGAACGAGTTGAAAGGGTGTGACCCCGGTGGTCTCTTGCACGGCCGTGTTGTAGGCAAATGTGACGTACGGCAACACCTCGTCCCATGTCTTGTGCTCCACGTCGACGTACATGAATATGATGTCGGCGATGGTCTTGTTGAGTCTCTCCGTCAGCCCGTTGGTCCGCCGGTGGTACGCCGTGGTGCGACGATGGCTGGTGTGGCTGAAACGAAGGACTTCTTGCGTCAACTTCCATGGTCCATGGTCCATGGTCTGAGATCAGGACTTCGGGAGAGCCGTGCCGGAGGACGATGGACTCGATGAAAAACTTGGCAACTTCCACGGCAGTCCCTGAAGGAAGGGCTTTCGTTTCGGCGTACCGCGTGAGATAATCTGTGGTGACGATGATCCAGCGGTTCCTCGACGTCGACGGCGGAAAAGGGCGAAGTCAATCCGTTCCGATCTGCTGGAAGGGTGCAGTTGGAGGAGAAATTGGCTGCAGAAGACCGGCCGGCCTCGTCGGAGGTTTCTTGCGTCGCTGGCACTCGTGGCATGATCGAGTGTATAGGTGGACGGTTTTGGGGAGCTTGGGCCGGTAATACTTTTCACGATACGGGCCAGTGTCCGACTGTAACCAATGTGTCCGGACGTCGGGTCGTCGTGGAAGGCTTGAAAGATCTTCTCCCGAAGGTCCATCGGTATTACCAGCAGCCACGGCGAGTTGTTGTCTCCGAAGTTCTCTTTATAGAGTACAACTTGTCGAATGGCGGAGGTCGGCAGGGCTCGCGAGAAAACACGTGGCATGGTACTCCCGCGCCCTTCCAGGTGCTCTATTAGGGCGCGCAGCTCAGGATCGTCTCGTTGACGTCGTGCCATGTCATCGGTGTTCAGTGCGCCTAGGAAGCACTCGTCGTCAACGCCGTCGCTGCTGCCGGGAGGTGTCTCGACTGGGGCTCTGGATAGGCAGTCGACGTCGCTGTGCTTGCGGCCTGACTTGTAGACCACAGTCATGTTGAACTCTTGTAGTGGAAGACTCCATCGAGCGAGGCGTCCTGACGGGTTCTTGAGGTTGGCAAGCCAGCAGAGCGAGTGGCAGTCCGTGACTACGCGGAACGGGCTCCCGTACAAGTACGGACGAAGCTTCATGATTGCCCAGACGACCGCAAGGCATTCTTTCTGAGTCGTAGAGTAATTTTTCTCCGCCTTGGACAGTGTCCCACTTGCGTAGGCGATGACTCGCTTGGTGCCTTCTTGTAGTTGAACCAATACCGCTCCCAATCCTGCGTTAATTGCGTCCGTGTGAACCTCCGTTTCCGCATCCTGATTGAAATGTTCAAGAACAGGAGGAGTCCTGGAGTCGTCGCTTCAGCCCGTCGAATGCCTGCTGCTGCTCCTTGGCCCATTGGAACTTCTCGGCGTCCCTTGGGAGGTTTGTGAGCGGTGCAGAAAACCTTGCGAAATCCCGAACGAAGCGCCGATAGTAAGCACATAGTCTAAGGAACCTGCGCAAGGCCTTCTTGTCTGTCGGCGCTGGAAATGCTGCGACAGCGCGAGTCTTCTCTGGGTCCGGGCGAACGCCTTCGTTACCAACCACGTAACCTAGGAACTTCAGTTCATCATAAGCGAAGCGACACTTTGACGGTTTGAGGGTGAGTCCGGCGGTCCGCATGGCTTGGAGAACAGCTCGGGGTCGTCGCAAGTGCTCGTCAAAGTCGCCGGAAAACACTACGACGTCATTAGGGTAGACGAGACAGCTCTGCCACTTCAGTCCTTTCAGTACGGTGTCCATGACACGCTGGAAAGTTACTGGCGCCGTGCATAGGCCGAAAAGCATCAACTTGAACTCCTGCAGACCATCCGGCGTGACGAAGGCTGTTTTCTCCCGGTCCCGTTCGTCGACTTCGATCTGCCAGTAGCCGCTCTTCAGGTCCATTGATGAGAAGTATCGAGTGTGGCGCAGCCGGTCTAACGTGTCTGTCGATGCGGGGAGTGGGCAGACGTCCTTCTTCGTCACCGTGTTCAGCTGCCGGTAGTCCACGCAAAACCTAAGCGCACCGTCCTTCTTCTTAACCAGTACGACTGGAGAGGCCCATGGACTGCTCGAATCTTGGATTATGTCGTCGTTCAGCATCTCTTGAACATGTTCCTGGATTACCTCCCTTTCTTTTACGGAGACTGTGCGACGATCGATGCACAGGGCGCGCGTCGTCCTCGCTAACGATGCGGTGCTTCGCAACGGCGGTTCGGCGTACCTTCGACGATGTCGCAAAGCAGTCGGTGTATTCGGCGAAGAGGTCAAAAAGCTGCCGTCGTTTCGGGAATGGAAGCTTAGGGTCGATGTTGAGCTGCGCTGGTGACGCTCAACTCAGGTGGAGGGGACTCTTCAGTAATCTCTGCGATTTCGGCGGAGTTCTGAAGTTCCTCGACATGGTGGTATATTTCGTAAGGTGTTGCGACTCTTGCCGAAAGTTTGTAACGAGGACCATGGTACGCCCGTCCTGAAGATTCGTTACCCCTCTTGCGACGCCGATTCCTCTTCCTAGAAGCAACTGGACGCTGCCCTCAAGCAGAGCTTCGACACGGGAAGCTTCACCGGTCCTGACGGGTACAAATACAGACGATTGTGACGGCATGTTTATATTATCGGCGAGAACTCGAACCGCGGCTTACGTCGCTCTTGGTCCCTCCGGCGGGAGGACATTTTTTTGTAGCGCCAATCTGTTCGCTCCCAGGTCGGTGACGGCACCGTATTCGCACAAGAAGTCCATTCCGAGAATAACGTCCTTGTGTAGTCTTGTAGAACGACGAATATCACAGGACACGCCTCGCCGTGATTTTCGACGCGAGCAGTGCACCTTCCGACAGGCGCGATGAGATGTCCCCGGCGGTCCGTATCTGTGGGCCATCCCACGGCGTCGTCACTTTTCGAAGCCGTTGGAAGAGCCTCGCACTCAGGACGGAGTAGTCTGCTCCAGTGTCGACGAGAGCCGACGCGTCGTGGCCGTTGATAACGACGTGTAGGTTATTCTTCATCATTGCAGAAGCGTCGTTTTGGTCTCTGGTGGTGTTTGAGTGGGGGCCCCCGACGTTCGTTGAAGATCTTGGCGTCGGTAG
Source organism: Ixodes ricinus (assembly GCA_037355805.1). Classification (NCBI taxonomy): domain Eukaryota; kingdom Metazoa; phylum Arthropoda; class Arachnida; order Ixodida; family Ixodidae; genus Ixodes; species Ixodes ricinus. The sequence goes on from JAZHYW010041594.1 coordinate 48,109, forward strand.
TTTTCGCCAACTCCACCTCCAGGGTTGCCGCGCCTAGTTTCCCGGGCGAGGAGCGAAGGGCGACAGGCTTTCACGTCGGGGCCGGTGCATCGGCGAAGCTGGACGTCGTGGCGACGGCGACCGGGACACGTGGCGAGCTGCAGGCGGGGAGACTGAGGTCGTCGGAGGTATTCTTCGATCTCCCGCTGTCGTTCACAGTAGCGTGGACGTGGATCGTTCGGATGGAAGCTACGCAGCCCTATTTGCCGGTAGGGGCAACGGCGGTAGATATGGTCGGCTTCCCCGCAGTGGTAGCAGAACGGGCGTCGATCGACCGTCCTCCACATGTCGGCTTTCCTCGGCGAGAGTCGTTCCGGGCGGACGTACTGGACTTCTCCTTCCGGGTGTCAAGGATGCAACGGCATCGAAGTGCCTCGCCGAGGTGGCGCCGTGGCTTGGCGGTTAGCTTGCGGCGGTCGTCGGGCCATGGCGGCGTAGCTCAACGTTGGTTCCTCTGGCGTCGTCGTGTTGATCGGGACTTCAGGTTGGAAGGCTTGGTTAACCTCCTCTCGAACAACCTCGGCGAGCGACAGTGAGGATGGGCGATCCGCAGCGGGGAGCATCTTGCGGAGTTCTTCCCGGACGATGTCACGGACGATTTTCCGAAGGCCGTCGACACCGGCGGTGTTCAGGTCCAGTCGGCAAGATGCGACGGTTGGAGGAGCAGGCACGCCGGCGAGTCGATGGTAATGGCTTGCTCTGGCCGACAGCGCGCGCTCGATGGTAGTGGCTTCAGCCACAAAACCGTCGACGGTTGTCGGGGGATCGCCGACAAGGCCCCCGAAAATTTCAGCCTTCATGCCACGCATGAGGACGCGAAGCTTCTTCTCCTTGGCTGCCTCCGGATCGGCTCGAACAGATAGGCGAATGACATTCTCAACGAAGCTGGTCACGCCTTTGTTGGGGCCCTGCACCCTTGTTTGGACGAGGTCCTCCGCTCGTTGCCGACGGTGGCGGTTGAGGAACGTTCGCTTCAACGTCGACAGCGCAGGGATCCCACGTAGTGAAGGACGCTTCGTGGTTTTCAAACCAGTGCCTCGCAGTTCCTTCAAGCGAGAAATAAGATTGTGGAGGCATTGCTCAGTCGTCCATCCCTTGTGGCGGGCTACACGTTCATAATGTTGCAGCAGTCTTCAATGTCCTCGTGGACCTCCCCGTGGAAAGGCGTCGGGTCAGAGTCCTTGGTCCGACGGGTAGGTAGACAAGGGCGGCGGCGGTCGGGGTCTGCGAAGACTGGTTGTCCATCGTTGGCCTCGTTGGCTGCTTGGTTCTCGGTGGCTAAAGTCCAAACTCCGGGTATAGGCCTTGGGTGCGGCGACTTGATCGGATATCGGTCTGGTCTTCGTTGGGTCCTCGGGGGCTTGGGTTCGGACTTGCACTGCGGGCCCCGGAGGGGAGCGCTGCACGGACATGCGTTACCCAGCACCTCCACCAAAATTTCACGAATGAATAGGTAATAAAACAAAGAATAATGTCTTGTGCCCAAAACGAATAGGAAATTAAACGATAACAACAGAGCGTCGCAGGCGTCGAAGGCAGCGAAACAGCAGGATTCAACGCTGAGGCGAAACTGACTTTGGCTTGCTACGCGAAGCAACTTGTGTACTCGCGTGGGCTTCTGGAATGATCGGCGTAGAAGGTTCGTCACGAAGAACATTCGGACCTCGAACAAGCAACAGGATTCTCGAATTTACCAGAACGCCAAACAAAGGATGCGTCGCTACCAGGAATCGAACCCTGGCTTCTCGCGAGGGAGGCAGGCATGATAACCGTTGAGCCACGCGCGCGCTGCCTACTTGTCCAGCTGCGAGCGCTGCAATATGTTGATCTGCTTCTGCGGATGTAAAGGGGAGGCGGGGCTTCGTCAAGTAGCGATGTGCTGCTTCTTTCCCCTGCCTGCCCCTCTCAGATGGAGAGGAAATTAAATTGATAGATCGACTGAAATTTGATTCAAATCAAACGATTGTGATTAATTTTCAGCTCGGAGCAGGTTGAGCGAAAGCTCGCGTGGCAGAACCTAGGATCCTGGGTTCAATCCCTTCCCCTGCCCGTTTCGACATATCGCGCAAACGGCGACCGGCCCGTATATCAGCTGCTTATCGCGGCGTGAAACAGCAAGTCAGCGAGAATAGGCGTGTGCCTTCTGCTACACGCGCGCAGTCTCGCTGACCTGCTCTTTCACGCCGCGATAGGCTCTGATCTCCCGGCGGGTCTAGAGTAACTGCATAGACTCTGCTTGCAGAGCCAGAGTGTCGCGTTCCTTTTCCTTTCTCCGCCAACTCCGTATTGGCGGAGAAGCGGTCACGTGCACCGAGCTGGATCCGACCTTTGTGCGGGAAAGCGACATTGCACACGCCGAGTTTCGGGCGGATCATGTATCTCGCTTTGCGTTTGCGAAATATACATTTTGCAGTAAAATAGAACGAACTGGAAGGTTCCTTGAGTATTCTACATAATGCGCTAGTCACTGGATATAGTATAATCGCGTTGTTTTATAACGCTAGCGATATTTTAATACATGTTTTTCGAAGTCTGGGAAGAAGACACGGAGGACGATCTCGTAGCTTGCGTCTGCGGCGATCGCGGAGTGATACGCAAGTTGCACATCCGGGCACTTCGGACCAGACAACAACGCGTAGCCATGGCTTCCGAAAGGACGACGTTTTCGTCGGCTACTCCATTCCACCGAAAGCATACAAAGAAACAGGAGACAAATGACGGGACGACGGCGCACGCACGGCGTGTCGCCGCACTATATCTTCTCTGCTCCGCACGCCGCAGCACGCCGCCTCACAGCCCCGCCATCCGCGCATCCGGGGCTCTTGCTGAAGCGACGGTCGCTTCCCGCAGTGCAGCCTTGGATCCAACATGGCCGCCCTGGAAGCACCATTGCGGTACTCTGGTCCGCAAGGCGGAGCACACATAGTTACTCTAGGCCGGTCGACATTCAAACGATATTCTTAAAAAAATCTAGAAGAATCTAAACAAAAATAATTGCATCGCCCCTTTAGGGAGACTAAAGGGGCGATGCAACCATTTTTGTACTTTGCACGAACACCGGGTAGAACAAATCGCTAACGTTAAAGACTTCTGAAACACCCATTCGTTTTTCACCAAACGTAATAGAAGTCGCAGAAAAAATTAAAGAAAAACGAGCAGCGTTCATTCCTTCAACTCGCAGCCAGAACAAGCGGCCACGTGATATAAAGCGGATTATATGGCAGCAGTGTTGATCATAGTCACGCGCTGGGGTTGGTCAAGGCAAAGGACATGCACTGAGTTCGCTGACATTGTTCTGGTTCGGCTATTGTCGTTATTGGAGCGATTGGACACGGGCCACTACACGAGTGCTTGTCGAACTATCGATTATCGCGAGTACAAATCCAGTGCTCACGCGATGCTCGAGTCCAGTCTATGAACCGCGTTCAAATATCGTTACTTGGGGATACTGCGAACCCCCAGCCAGACTTGTACACGTTACTAAAAAAGTAAGGAATTACAGTTACAATTACTCAGGTCTGAAATGTAATTTATTACAATTACAATTACCCTTCCGTAAAAGTAAGTGACCGTTACTCCAAAAAGTAATCCGTTACTTTCGCGGCGTTACTTTCAACTTTATTGCGCTATTAATAAGAAACAAACAAAGAACGGGGTTATGCAACTGTTTAATGTTTGACCAAGTCACACTTCGTTGATCTTCAGCAGTAGCTGACTCTCGAAAGTTGCATCCGACATCTTTCCCCGCTTCATTGTAAAGATGTCAGCCGCCACGCTGAATACCCTCTCCACTGAGGCACTGGATGGGAGCGCAGTAATATAGCGCGCAAATGCTTGACGCACCGCATCGTACCTCTGAAGTGAGGCGATTGAGGTGCACTCTGCGTCCTGGAGGAAACGCGAAGCTTCATTCTGGGAGATGGAACTTGATGCCGTTGTCATTGCAAAGCTGAAGTAATCGCTGGTGGAGTGGTCCGCGCCGTCTTCCTGGGTAGATGGCTAGCCAATCGTTGTTGTCCATTATGTTGTCTATTATGTTTATACAAGCTCCAGCTTTTGGAGGGCAGTATGTGTTCCTCTCCCCTTCATAGGGGATGGCGAAGAAAGAGTGAGGGAAGGAAAGGCGGACTTGACTCTAGTGGGAGGGAAGTGGAAAGAAGATGGATTTTCACTAGCAATGAAACGGCAACGTGAGCAAAATGGAAAGAAGGAAGATATTCTTTCCTTTTTTTTAGCGTTTATGCGGGTTTTAGAAATGAATGTCTTGACCCGTTGTCGTCACGGCCTTCTATTGTCTTTGTCCCGAGTCCGGTTCTTCCCATCAGTGTGCTTCCCCTCGTCGTAAGTAAGCAATCGAAAAAATTAAGATAAAAAAAGAGCTTTTAGGGTTTAGGCGATGCAAAGAAAAGTTTCGACAGGTCTTTGTATGTGTGTGTGTGTGCGCGCGCGCGACGGCAGGTTTGCAGTTAAGCTTACCGGAACACTTCTTTTTTCCAGAAATCGAAGATGTTTCTTTCCTGCGTTCAAATTTCCCGCTTTTTCCGCCGCTAATAAAAAAGTAACGAATTACAAGTAATTCATTACATAATTAAGTAATTAAATTACTTTACAATTACCCTAGAAAATATGTAACGAATCCGTTACAAAATTACAGATAAATGTAACGGATTACAAGTAATTTCGTTACTTGTAACGGATTACGTACAAGTCTGCCCCAGCTACGTCGTCAAGTTTCGTGAAGGAGAGACTGAAAGAAAGCGCTCTCTTTTGCCCATAAATTACACCGCTGCAAAGGAATTTCTTGGCCAGCCGCGTTGCGTGCGAGTATCCTTGAGTCCCACTATTGCGGGTAAGTTCGTGTAAAGTGAAAAACATTCTATTTGGATATTGTTACATCGCCCCTTTAAGCTCACGAATCAGCAAAATCCTCAATTTTCACATTAAGATGGTCATTCAAAAAGCATCCTCACCCGTGGGGCGACCGCAACAAAATCGGCGATGCTCTCGTGGTCGCCACACGCGAGCTTGACGTCTCCTCTGGATCTTGAGGGACCTCAGGCCGGAAGAGGTTTCCGGAGGACAGGCTGAAGGCGGGATCCTCGACGTCAAGCTGGGGCAGCTTTTCCTGGACGTCGAGGGCGGCAAAGCTCGCCAGGATCAGTCTCCGCACGTTCTTGGCGTGCTCTTCGCTGCACGTTTCGTTCCAGACATTCGCATGAGCTAGAACGCGAGGAAGAAAGAGGGCACGTCGTCAGCTGCTGAGCGCTGATCTCCGTTTCAGGATAGCTTGGGGAAGGGGAGGGGTTCTCTCTCCCTCCCCTTTTCGGTCCCCTGAAGCAGCAGCTAAAGAAGACCGCGATCGGCGTTTGTGGGGGAGCAGGGTGTTTACGACAACGATAAGAGAGAATGAGAGAGAAGGTGAGAAAGGAGAGAAAGGGTATCTTCTCCCCCTCCTTCTCCCTCTCTCACCTTGACTAGAGAGAGATAGGAAGGAGCCCTCCGCCCCCCCCACCCCCCTAGGAAGCAGAGAAAAGACAAGCTCTCTTCCTTTGCCTTGCTGCTACCCGCCTGATGTTAGGGAAAGGGAAATGTGGTCGAGCGGCCCTGACGGCCAGAGCTCTGCTGCATCTCCTCTCCTTTCCTCTCTCCTCCTTCTTTCCTCCCCTCGTCGGACGGAGTGCGACGCCAGATGAATCTGTACCAGATCGGGCTACCAGAACGAGGACCCCTTCCTACCAACATGCCCCCCTCCCCTCCCCCACCCCCATGTATGGGGGAGGAATGCTGGAACAGAAAGAGAAAGATAGAGGGCAGACGTGGGAAAAGGGGAATAAGGGCCATGTTGAATTAACCTGAGTCTGGGGTAGAGAAGAAACATCAAAACGTAGAAAGGACAGAAAATAGACAGGACGACGTCTCAAACTCTGCTAACTCGTTTATATAGTCCACCTTCTTATACAGTCTCAATCTCAAGGTCATCTCCACCAACACAAAAGGACGAAGTCTATACAGTTCAAGCGCCACAGTCTCCATCACACAATGCAAGAACGTTGACAACCTTTACAGGTCGACGCGATAAGGCAACATCCATGTATAGAACTGTATAGACTTCGTCCTTTTGTGTTGGTGGAGATGACCTTGAGATTGAGATTATATAAGGAGGTGGACTAAGATAAACGAGGTAGCTGAGTTTGAGCCTTCGTCCTGCCTATGTTCTGTCCCTTCTACGTTTTGATGTTTCTTCTCTGCCCCGTCTCAGGTTAATTCAACGTGGTTAATATTCACCAGCTCGCCTGCACCCTTACGATTTTTTTTCTATGGGAATAAGAAGGACAAAACGCCCTTTCCTCCGCTCGCTCCCTCGCCCTTCTCTTTTCTCGCCTTCTCCTTCGACTCCACCGGCTCTCGATCCTTTTCTTCCCAAGGGAGAGAGAAAGTGTTGATGGCGGCACGGGCAAGAGAGGGGAGCAACGACAGGGAGCAAAAAAGCGGTCCTATTGCTTGTTTCTCTTCCCCGTGTACAAATTCAGAAGCGGGTTGGGCGAGTGGGCGTTCCGGCCGGGAGTCGGGTACACTCTCAGCAAAAGGATAGTCTGCAGGGTGCGATCACTTGGGGTAGTAAGAAGCCGTCACGGAATATCTGTTACCTCACGCCGGTTATACCAATGCGGTCATGGTGCGGTAGCTGGCTCAACGCATATTCAGCAGGTGCTCACGGCGAGCACCCCCAAAAGAAACATGGCGGCTGGCAAGCGACAGTGGAGCAACACGAGTAAGGCCTAGCGAGCTGGCCTGCTTTTTGCCAAAAATCGCGATTCTCAAGTGCGTACGCCCGTTCGCTGCCTTCCGTGCGTGCTAAATCACCCCAAAACGTGCGCCTCGAAGCACCGGCACCGCACCTGGCGCTACGGGTAGGGGCGGCGGTGTGTGAGGGGGGGGTGGGGGGCATTCGAGGGGGTTTGTCTGCGATTCGCGCACCGGCGCAACCGGCTGCATTTACTTCGCGGCCAGAAAACATTTAAAGAAGGAATCGTATAGCGACAAAATGGAATGATGTCTTTATTGAACAAAGCATCTGCTTGCTGTAGCTTGCCGCAAGTGATCCGGCGTTTTCGGCTGACAACGGCGAGGCGAGGCATCACCGATTCAAGCGGCGTAGGTTCCGATCGTTCAACGCTCCTGCTCACCTGTTAGCATTCGTTATCCACTTTCAAGTTCCCCTGGTAATCCTCGACCACGTCTGTGCTGCGCACTTCGCGCTATTCACCGCACGGAACACCCATTCAACTGGCTATGGGACTGATCCCACTGGGACGAGAGGCCGAGAACCGAACCCCTCCGTGAGGCTGCTCCGGTGGAGACACAGCGGAACGCCTCCTGTGTTTTCCACTCAAATAAGTAAGACAAATAAACGCGCTGACTCCTTGAATAGGTTGGCGACACGCGCTACCTAACGCACAGCGCTTAAACTAAAAAAAAAAGAAAACCAACTGTTCTTTTTTTTGAGGCGCCCCCGCCAGATATCCACGTATGTACACAAACCACGCCACGCTTCACACATGCGCGACATACGGGCACCATAGCATTATCATACATGGACGCGTTCTACCAAACAGCACAGGGTACAACATGAGATATGGACACCTTCGGCATTTCTGTACACACTGCTAGTCGACACCACCAGCTTATACACTGCTGCAAATTCTGTGACCGATTAGGATGGTGACCATTGTCATAATTTTGCATAAATACGAAAAGACCAGTGCAAGATTTACCCGTATGCAATAGTTTCCTCTACTGCCCTCAGGAAAGGGCTCGTATCTCATGGTTTTCAGGAGCTTCCTCGCTAAAAGTTGGCTGTGATTACGCAGTTCCCTAGGGCTGAAGCGAATTCCCATAGGCCCTACGTCCGACGTACACATTTCGCGTCGATTCTCAGACATTCCAACATTCAAACAAAGCTAAGAGAAAGCAAGAATTGCATGCTAAAGCACTCAAAGTTCTATCGACCCTCGAACATATCCGGGAATCCGAGCACCGGTACGGCGATACGGCTGATGCTGTCTCGAAGGTGTTAATATCCAGATGATACATGGCGATCTTGCGGAAAAAGGTAATAAAAGTCTCATTTTCTTCATATTTTCAGCATTATGCCTGCGTCAGCGAGCGAAGAAGACCGAAGTCGTCGGAAAGCAGCTACACGTCGCGGCTACCGCGCCGCCGAACGAACAAACTCACATTCCCCAGCTCTGGGCGCTGCCGTCTTACCGGTGACGTCACGGCTCTTGTGAGGGTCACGTGACGTGTGGTCACTTTTGCGTAAAAATGGCGGCAACCGGGGGGGTGCCACTTCTGAACTTCCGGTTTATCACTCTAAGCCCCTCTACCTCGTTGGGTCAAGCAGACGACACGGAGGACGATCGCGTTGCTCGCGTCTGCGGCACTCGCGGAGTGATACGCGTCCGGCACATCAGTGCCTCGGGCCGGACAACAGCGCGCACCTACGGCTTGCGAAGGGGACGGCGTTTTTGTCGGCTACTACGTTCTACCGAGGCGCACCGAGGGCATAAAAGAGACGGGAGACAAAACGACGGGACGAGGGCGCACGCGTGGCGCCTCATCCGCGCCTTTGGGGCTCGTGCAGAAGCGACGGTCGCTTCCCGCGGTGCAGCTTGGATCCAACATGACCGCCCCGGGAGCAGGGGCGCGTTCAGTAGCCGCTCCCACAGCTCGAAACAAAATCCCTCAAATCAAAGCTCAAAAAAAAAAAAAAACCCGGCTTTTTTGTTTTTTTATGTTCTTTCCTTTTCCTCACCTGTGGCAGACGGCCTCCGAATAAAATGGAAGCAGACGACTCCGAGCACGAAGCCCTTTTATTTACGCCGGTATTGAAGAAGTCCCGGAATTTCCTCAGCGATTCGGAAATACGTCATACATAGCGCGCTCCTTTCTCTCCTCCCGCACCGTCTTAGGACTCGGTGCCGAGAGCACTGATTCCTGTACTCCGGAGTCACGTGCACCTGAAGTTGTTTTTTTGCCGTCTGGTGGCAAACGCACCCATTGCGATACTCTGCTCCGCCTGCCTAGCAGGCGATTCCCAAAGCAGACGTGTTCTAGTCGTATTTGGATTTCGCGGGCGGCAGGACCTTCTTGCCCTCCTTACTTATAGCGAGTTCGTTTCACGGCACTCGTGTCCACGCGTGCCCACTCGCGGCGTAAAGCGAGTTCGTTTCGGCAGGCACTCCACGAGTGGTTGCACTCTCCGAGTTCCTTTCAGCGGCGACCTTACGCGTGCATGCACTCGCTGCACCGAGAAAATCGGGCGTGCGCCGAAATGCAATCCTGTCATGCCTCGCTCGGCGAGGCCGGCGAAAGCGGGAGCAGACGACGGGGGTTCGTCTGCTAAGATGTGTCGTGGAACCGAAAGGGAAAAAGAGGTAGATTTTCTGATAGAAATCGTGTCCCGCAGGCAACGGAATCAAACGCGAGCTTGAATTGTGAGCGTCTGCTATTTCATGAAGGAAGCAATTGACAACCCGTGCTTTATTTGCAGGTTTTAAGTCGCTCTGTTGCCGTACAGACGCTGAAATATACCAGTGTGTCAAGAAATGCTCAAAACAAACGCATCAGCGGCCCCCGAGATATTTATCACCATCCGTGTGCGGATGAAAAATTGAACATTTGTCGACAAAACTCCTTCGGCAGAAACCTCTGACTGCCCAATAAGCATCAGAGAAAGCTAAACATAGTGACTTTACCCGAGACTTGGGCAACATCATCATGTTTAACATTTACCTACGTCAGCTAACTTGCCCTGTCGTGTTTTGTTCAGAAAGCTCTCATTCTCGACGCCCTCACCAAGGCTAATATATCTGATCCACCTGTAATGATCGAAATTGGATGTCTCACGAAAAGTTTTGCTTAATATTCCAACAGACTTGTTTTAATCCGTACCCTTTCAGTGGTTCACGCATAATACCATGCCCAAACGGATCAAGACTTCTGCTCGGACAGCATCATCAGTTTTCTTCAGTGTAAACGGTTATAAGAATTGAAAGATTGCAACCAGCTGCTTTGTAGACAGCTGGTTGCGGAAATATACGCCGTCTGTAACTATCTCTACGACAGCCGAGTTGCTTGAAGTCATCGCAACTATAAATCCACTAGGTTGCAGCGACCAACGTTTGTAGATAAACGTTGGTAGCGACTGCACGCTTCCATTCACACCCATCACTCCGAAGAGAAAGGCGCTAGTTTCGGTTTGAGGTCGGTACCTTTCTCTACAACATAGATGGCGGCAGCATCAGTCTTCTGCACTCGGTGCATTTGGCAAGTTCGTTTGAGTCCAGTTCTCCGTGCAACACTCTGCGAGTGCGATGCATTCTGGGAGAGAACTCGAACGGTGCCAGTGCGTGTGAAACGAACTCGCTATTAGCACGTGCATCCGCTTCATGTTCGGGTGGGGGGATCGGTGGCCGAGTGGGCTAAAGCGCACACCCAGCTCGACGCACGTGGAGCGAAAGCTCGCGCCTGCTGAACCCAGGGATCCTGGAGGTCTCGAGCCCCACCCCTGCCCGTTTCGGATCTGGATAGAGCATCGTAGCCAAGGCAGTGCGGTCGTGTACCACTACTGCGTGGTGCACGTTAAAGGCCCGAGGCTAGCGGATTTGTACCGCACTGGCAAATTGCTCATCTACAGCGAGTGACTCGTCGCAACTTTACAAAAATGGCTGACCAACTACACGCTGTACACGTATCCCCACAACCCAATTTTTTTTTTTCATTTGGTTGCCTACTCTCACTGATGGATGGCAGCAAGGATTCCACTCTGGGATAGGCTCTGAAATATGCAACGAAATATGCCTGTCCCGGCTGGAAAACAGGTGCTGTTGGGTAACGTTTTAGGCAGGCTTGTACAAGGGAATGAGCTGTCACGCCTCTTGTGTAAGCTAGTATTGAACCTTCGCTACAATCTTTTTTTAAAAAATAAATCTGAAAAAAAAATAATTTTTTTAATAATTTAGTATCTTAGCCATATATAGGCTACTGCTTATGCAAACAACCATTTCTGCTAAGAAAAAAAAAACACCTTTTTGATTCTGATTACTTTTTTCTGCTCCTGAAAAACCTTTCCGCTACTCTCCCTATTTCTCGATTTCTTGAGTGGCTTTGAACGTTATCGTGAGGTCGACTACGCATGTCACTCAAACCGGCACCGGATGTTAGACGCGTGTTCTTATTGTACATAAGCGTTGTTGGCATTTTTCAGGTTTTATATTTTTCGTTTCCAAATATATTTATAACCTGAACCGCGCAAACGCAGAAACAAAGGTAGGAGAAGGAAGCCGCAGTAGAACGCGTTTGATTGACATCAGTTTTTAAGTTGGTCTGTAAGTGACGATTGATTAAGTAGTTTATTTGCGCGTAAAACATGATTTTTTTAACATGCCGAGTATGCTTTCTAGAGAATTGCCGTGTTCGGTCCTTAAAATGACATAGGGACTCTTCATTTGCAACACGACATCCTCTTTTTTCTTTTTTTTAGTGCGTTGAAGCAGTGGTGTTTTTAATTATTGATGTTTCGCGGACCCCTTGTGGATCGGCGGAGATGACGGAGGACCCCGTTCGTAGTGAGGGAAAGGGAAGGTATAAGTTAGGATGGTTATTTAATAAATAAATATAAATAAGGGCTAGTTTTGAGTAGACCTCTCTTTGACGCTTACGCAGAGAAATTCACCCGAAAATTAAAACGTTTCTTCTCAATCTAAAAAACAAAGCGAGAAAAAATTCCGGGCTTGATTGTTGAGACAGAGCTGCGGACCCCTAGAATGCCTTTGCGGATCTCCCATTAAAAAACAACAGCACTGTAGTATTACTAGACGCGGCACAGCGGTTTTTTTTTAGGATACGGGCGCTTTATTTTGCTGCGCCGCGGTTCTCCTGAGCCAATACAGATTTGAGATAAAAAATCAAGATAGGCATCGATTTAAAGAAAAAAATTCAACAGTCATTCGCCATATTTAAATGCGCCGCCATCCGTTAATACGCTCATATCTACCCGCTTATGGCTCCGGTACAAACTTATCTCAACTGTGACATCTACGTAAAAATGTCTCGACTCTTTTGTAGAAACGACGAAACCGAGCAACAACGAGGATTCGCCCTGAACCTGAACCCCAACCTGAGCCCGACCCAGAACCCGAACCGAATGGAAAGTGCGAGCACGGACGATGCCTCGTCCGCGCCTAAAAGCGACCGTGTATGTATAATTATATCGCCGCTCAATGACCATATATAGCTATATGGCACACTATACAGCACCATGCATGCGTTCGTACAACACGTAGTCACTAACCTATGCTTTGGGCGCAAGTTCGTCTGCCTCTAGGACAGGGGTTGCGAACTTGGGATGATGTCAGAACACCGAGCTCTTATTGGCTGATTGACCTCAATGCCAGATGCCTTTAGGTCTACCCACAATCCTTCAAGCAGAGCCAATCAGGGCTAGGCGCGTCGTTCTGACGTCACTTTATTTCTTGCAGAAGAAGTAGACGACTTGCCTCCGTATGTTCCTGCGAACCCGGCAGTCACACTGCCCCGCACGTCGTGCAAAGACACGGCTATATATTCTTTATAAGCTATATATATTCTTTATAAAAGTCACCGTCATTCTTGACTGAATTGCGCGGCGGCGCGTTTTTTTTTTCTCTCGGGGCTCTACCTGGCGGCAGCCGGTGCAACACTATGGCAACGTGGTTTTAGCAAACATAGGTTAAATGGCTAATGCCCTGTTACGGTGAGTTCAGATACTGGCATATCTTGAAGTCGCGATCACACTGCTACTTAATCATACAAAGGAATGATCTTCAGCTGGGCAATCTCTGAGGCGTGTTTCATCCCTATATATGACGGTCCGTCACGTTGGTCAAACAAAAACCGCTCCGCCGTCATTACTTAAGCGCGCATATGTACAGCGTGCCCACGAATTCCGATGAAGTTTTTAAAGTGATCAAACGAACTAACGTCTTTTGCTGCGATTTAATGCACAGGAGGTGTCCGGACGTGGTGGAAGCATCGCACGAAAATTTCGAAGTAAAATACAAAACAAACGATAAGAATTTTTAATTATTATTATTATTATTATTTTTTTTTTAATATTTAGATTGTCCACTGTTCACTGACCCTCTGACTGGCGCAACAACCGACAGATGGCGGCAGTGGCTCCGGCTCCAGATTACCGCCCGGTCGCGCCAAAAACAAACAACGTTTTTGAGTAAAAAGGAAAAAAAAAAAGAAGGCGCACGCGTTTTATAAAGCACATTAACTGGCCACAAAAGGAACAAAACCGATGGTTCCGTCGAGTAAATTTCGAGTCTTACCCGTCGTCACGTTTTTAACGGTGCTGCCGCCCCCTGTCGGTTGCTGCGCTAGTCAGAGCTTCCGTGCCATAAATAAAAGAAGCATCGGCTGGCCTGGTTGCCCAGAAGCATGGCGAACTTGCGCCGTGGTCGCGTCAAGAGTGCGCAGCACCTACGGCCAGAACCATAAAGCTGCGAATGCGTATGGTGCTGCAGTTGCCAGATGCCTCGGGGTACGACCATCACGAGTGCCGCGGTGGTCGTTGTAACTCCAGATCGGCTTAGTTTTGGTTTCTGCAAGTAAGGCTACGGACGTGAGGTCGAAAACGTTGCGAATCCCCTGGTCCAGTGCAGGCTACTCGTGCAGTGAGTGCCGACGTCCGACACTAAGCACGCGTAGAAATACTTGTCGCGCAAATGCGCTAAAACGCAAAAAAAACCCGCCCTGTCTGATTTTTTTTTATGCGTTTGTTCTACGAGCCGTGACGGAAAGTGATGTTCTAAAGCCGCGCGCGGTGGGGGGCACGTGTCTTACAAAAATACGGATTTTGTTGTCCGGCCAGCTCGCTACCGAAGGTACCGAATCGGTATGGAAAAAATAAACTCCAATAATACTGAGCTCTCACCTATAATACAATGTAATCGCTTTGTATCGCAATACACCTGTGCATGTGTAGGTCTCTCATTTTCCTATATTCTATTTCTTGCTCTATATTCTATTCAATACTACATTCCTTAAACCGAAAGTATTCTTGTATGATTTATACTTAATATACCGAAACTTATAAAAAAAGAGAAGAAAAAGGCATAACGTCGAGAATATAGGGTATACAAGTTCTTACTTGATCTTTATATGTTCTTGGTAGTTTGTTCTTATAGAGAGGTCAGTTTATCGGGCTACATATATATATGTTTTCCGCTATTGTTATACTGTGTTCTGGAGTTAACCCGCCTTGCATCGCTTTGTATCGCAATATAGGCACGTGTTTACAGTGTTAGCTCAAGCAGTCAAGACCGTTTTCTTTTTCTTTATCTCGGTAGATTCCGGCACTAAACAACACTTATCCTGTATTTAAAAAAATATATATATAAATATGTTTACGAGGTCGCTTGCTTGTAGTTACCCTCTCTATATATTTCCAGATGCTTACCATATTTCCCCAGGTATACGTCTCACGATAACGCGCAAACGGTTTCTTAGAGAGTCTCCAGTAAGGCGTTCAGATAACTCCAGACTTTGTAACGACTAGACGCATGCGCAAGGGCGTCGGCGAAGTATCGGGTCTTATTATTGGAGATATCGAAACGATCTACTAAAAGTCCCAGTAAGTCGTGCAGACATTTTCGTCCAGTTTTGATACCGATTTTCTTTGTATTGTCCAATATTTTTGTTGTGGGAATTTACGGCTCTCGCTACCAGTTTTGATTGTATTGTGCCCAGAGTACGCAGATACAGCTCCTTGTGTACCATATCAGACTGTATCATCTTAACAAGTGCGTCAAACGGCCGCTGATACGCAGTTTTCATGGTAAACATGCAGGCGAAACACCGTGATTATGTCGTGGTAGTAGTGGCTACAAACACTGGAATCCGGTATTCGAGATCGTGCCTCCGTTAGTTATTACTGCCATTATGCTGATACTACGCGCTCCTTTTTGAGGTAGGCGTAACGGGGGTGTGGGAATCGCTGCAGTGGGCCACTTTGGTCTGGTGAAGCCAAACTCGTCATCGCGGTAAACGGAAGTTTGGTATGCGAACTTCGATCGAAACCTGGAGATTCGGAAGGCTCGGCGAGGGAAATTTGAAACAAAATTTGTCGAAGTTTGACGTATGAACAGTGTTGCCTAATTTCTAAAAAAATAAATAAAAAGAAACAAAAACAAAAATAACAACAATTGAATTTTGGAAAATTAATTGACTTCTGTAAACTATTTTATATTTTATAAAATTATTCCCGATGTTTACACAATATATAAGCAAACATGTGCACTTTTAACGTTTTAGTTAATTTATTAATGTACAACACTAAAACAGAGTTTTTCCGCAATAAATATTGCACTTTTCCTCCGCTAGGTGGCGTCAGCTCATTTTTAACTTTCACGCACAACATCCAACTCTTGTTGAGCCTCGAGGTTCGACTGGTTCGCAAACCTTCGACCTTCTAGCAAAATTCGACGAAGTTCACATATGGACAGTGTTGCCAGATTTCTGCACCAAAATTTCTTTGTATTGCCCAATATTTTTGTTTGTGGGAAGAATTTCACTGACTCTTCCCCATTTTGATTGTATTGTGCCCAGAGTACGCAGATACAGTTCCTTGTGCTGCCTATCGGGCAAATCCTTTAACAAGTGCGTCAAATGACCGCTGATACATAATTTCATAGTAAACATGCGGCCAAAACACCGTGATTATGTTAGGGTAGTAGTGGCTACAACTGGAAATGGAAATGTTGAAAATTATAGAACAGTTTAATCTATGACTCCCTGTGCTGCAGATAAAATTAAACATTGTATTTTTTAATGTTTCATTTAGTTTTAACGCCGTAGTATACCCAATAAATATTGCACTATTCTTCGCTAAGTGGCGTCAGCTCATTTTCAACTTCCGCATACACTTGCAAGGTTAGGAGATATATGTCAAGCAGCCCTGGATTTCGGGGGGGGGGGGGGGGGGGGGGGCATGGGCCCCTATAATCTTCGTTTTACTGGGACCTCCCCCTCGCCCTCATACAGCATTTTGTCATGGGCGCCCCCCTCCCCCTTACCGTCATACAGCATTTTGTCATGGGCGCCCCCTCCCCCTTACCCTCGCGCGCTTAATTTTATTATGACCCCCACAAAACAAAAATCCTGGCTACGTGCCCCTGCCTGGATTTATTCATTGATAATACATTTACTGACTGACTGCGCATGTGCACAGAAAGTCGATCTTTTGCTGGCAGCTCACGTTCGACTCGGTTCCCGCGAACTTCCGAGCTGCTTGGGAAGTTTTCGACGAAGTTCGATGAACGAACAGGGTTGCCCGACCTCTACAGAACAAAATTCTAATTCTAGGAAACAAATAATTTATAGCGTAGTTTATTTCGTATTTTCTAAAACGATTCCCGATGGTTACACGTTTTAAAAGCCAACAGTGTAACTTTAATATGTTAGTTTGGCCATCTGTCAAAACAATAAAAACAGCATGCCCAATAAATATTGCGTTTTACTCCGCTGCTGGTGGGTGGAAACTTTGTTTTCTACTTTAGCGCATCTGCACGAAAAAGTCGAACTTCGCTTTACAAGTTCGAAGACGTTCGAGACCATGGTCGAGACTCGATCGTCGGCAGGATCGCGGCACTCCCGGTCGCAAGGGCCAAAGGGAAGACGCTCGTTCAAACGAGCGAGGCAAATGTTTAGAAGTGGTCTTGGAATAGAAGAGCAACGCGTATATAGCATCCGGGAAATGGCCGCTTATATGCGCGATGAAAGGGATCAGTTGTTCGGATTTCTGCATGCTCAAAGTCAGGCACCGCTAAGGCTATAGCTGTGGCCTTGTTGCCGCAGTGCGTGACGGCAACTTTTGAATTCACACGTCATTTCGGCGGAAGGCAGCTCGTCGCGGTTTCCGGCGTCCACGGGATGCCCCTATCACGCATCAATTCGACCGGAAACACCCGATCCGGACGCAAGCTCTATTATCCCTCAGTTCGTCGACGCGTCCGAAGTATATGGGACCACACAGACTTCGCGTGGCTCTCTCTGCAACCGCAAGTTCTGTCTGCTTCTTCGCGAGAGTGCTGGTGACGTCAGAAAGACGCCGAGCTCTGATTGGCTCTTGATTGGAAGCGATAGTGGGTAGTCCTCAAGGCAAGCTCGCTTTGCGGTCTACCCACTATCTTTCCAATCGCAGCCAATCAGAGCTCGGCGTCTTGGTGATCGTCGCCAGCACTCCTGCAAAAGACGAACGAGACTTGCGGTCCGCATAGCTCGGATCACCAGCTCAGCTCAAAACCTGGCGTGCGCCAAAGAAGCATCGAAGACCGTGTTAGCTCCACAGGGATCGCGGTAATTTGTAATCTCTATCGAGGAATGCCAATCGCTTCGCAGCCATCATTTTATTTTCTCTCCTCTCTCGATTCAGAAGAGCGGATGCGCGTGGGACCTACGCGTGGCGAAAGTGCGCGGGAGGCGCGTTCGAGGCACCGTAGTGTTAGTGCGCCGCAGCTCGGGGAGTATATACCTGGAGCGAAAGCTCGCGCTTCAGAGACCTAACCCCTGCCGACGTTTCGAGTCCGGATGAATCAGTCGTACTGCGGCGATGCGATCGTGCGCCATCTACTGCGTGATGCGCGTTGAAGACTCTGGCTGGCGGTCGTATACTGCACTGGCCGAATTTCTCGTCTAACAGCGCCAACCGGCGTCGCCGTACCTCCCGCTGCAGGCAGACCGGCCTTGCGTTGTTTAATCACGGATGTCGAGTTCGGTTGACTACGTCGTGAGGAGCGGAGGTGAGCTCTCGGTGCAAAGGGAGTGCCCCGAGAGTCTGGTGTTCGCGTAAAGGCCCGTTCACACACTTGCGTTCCGGAGCGACCACTATGCTTACGAACGAATGCGACCGCTCCGACTTCAACGACAACTGTGCGCGACGTGTACACACACTGGAACCGCATGCAACCAAACGAATCAACAGCCAATGAGAAACGAGCGTCAGCTCTTGCTCCTAGCCAATAGTAAGCAATCCAGCTACGCTTACAAACATGGCGGACGGTTTCCAGCCCGACGCGAAATCCTCACCGGAACAGCCGGAGGTGTCGGCTACGGCGTACAGTCACGAAGATCTGCTGTGCGCCTACAATAGCTGTGTAAAGGCTGGTTCAGACATCTGAAGCGAACCCGTTATTCACGACTGCGTCCGTTGTGACCAGAGCGACCGCTCTGCGCCGCGCGTACACCCCTGCAACCACTGCCACAAGCGCAGCGGGTCGGGACTCGGCAGCACGGCGGCCGCCTCTCCGCCGCCGTCAGCTGTTTCAGCGGTGCCTCTAAAAAGAAGGGGACCCGCTGCCACTCACTTGCGTAACAGAAAATAGACAGACCTATGACCTTAAACTCTATTTTTCTTGTTCAGGATACGCTTGCAGGGTAGTGCATTACAAAAGAAAAAGATGCAGTACGCCGTCTTGCAGAATCACGACTTTAATACACGACTTTGCCAACAGTACAAATCTCGCCACACGCGTTTTCTACGATCGTAAAAGACGATGTAATTTTAGCAGCGATACAGCAACGTAGAAATATAATTTTGTGATCAAATAGACGTTGCGAGCGTTCAGGATTACTAACACTAATCACCTTTCTCGGGTGATGAAAACGCGTAAAAATTCGCATCCTTTATACGGTACGCACCAGTAACACCTTGAACTTAGCACACGCATGGAATGCGCCAAAAGAAATCCGGGTGATGTTCGAGGACACGAATGCAAAGAAAGCACCACTGTAGTCGAAGTAAACAAACACGACGGCACGGGCGTTTCTGCTGTCTTGAGAATGCCGCCACGAGATCGCCGCACGAGTAGGTGGATCTTCCTTCTAGTACGTGCTTGGTTATCATAACGACACACGACGAGAATTCACAGTCAAGGATAGCGCTTTTACGGGGAACGATGAGAAGTTTCCACCACGCCGTCCACGTCGACGATCACCACCGACGCCATGTTTGCGGACTGAAGAAGCCTGGCACGACCGGCATGCAACGCGCGCGACCGGAGCTCTCCTCGACCTGTGATTGGCCTGTCGCTCCCGTCGTTCCCGAACGTGAGAAAAGTTCAGCTTGGCTCAACTCCTTGCGTTGCGAACGAACACGAACAAAACGACCGTTTGGCGCTTCGTTGCTATGGTAACTCGTCGTTCCAACCGGTTGCATTCGTTCGTAAGCGCTGTGGTCGCTCCGAACGCAACTGTGTGAACGGGCCTGACAGTAGACGTACTTTTTTCTGCGACGTGGCTGACGTACCGTACTGACCGAAAGCTTCGTCTGCCGCACGGCGCTGCGCAGACGCTACGACCTCACGAGAACCTATGCGGAGAGCAAGTCGTCTGCTTCTTGGGCGGAGCTTGCGGTGACGTCAGAACGACGCCGAGCTCTGATTGGCTCTGATTGAAGGATGATGGGTAGACCTCAATGCTAGATGCCTCGAAGTCACCCACTATTTTGTGTTTTAATCAGCCGCAGGAGAGTCGGCGATGTGCAACATCGCACAGCCCCTGTGCAGAAGCAGACGCGCTTTACCTCGGCATAATTTCTGCACGCGCGCCGGCCAGATCTGGTGTGGCCAAATGCAGTCTTGTGTGTAATGACGCTTCGGCGTATGCACATGTCGGAATGCTTTTGTGCCATTATACTTTTTGTACAGGTAAAAGACACACAGACTTTTGTCATTGCGCTAGTCCGATGTGTGTAACGCTTAAACCTAATATCGTCTCATGGCCTCTTTAATTGTGCGCTGTTCGGGACTTTGCAAACTCTCCGTCGGTGACCTCGCGCCTCTCGCGTGACCTGCTTGCAACGTCATATCGGCGATATCACGATCTACGTCACCAAATCTTGTGTAATCTTCGCCCGAAGTAAGCTATACGGTCCTCTGGAGGGACCGTCCTCCGATGTCACGGATGACGTCACCGTTATTTGCTTGAAATCGAGTGAGTAAACAAGCGTGTCGTCTGCATAGTCCTTGGTCGGCACAATTAGCATCGCCTCGATTGCTGTTGATTTAGCTAATCCCTCCCCAAAAATGGAACAGTTCTGTTGACGTTCGCTAATTCCCGTCCGAGGGCGATCGTGCGTGTCGTGTGCATCTCGCGACGCGAGAGATTTTATCCGCGGAAAAGTTTGGTTAATGCCTTAATTGATTCTTATCTAGGCTTATCTTTCGTCCGCGCGAGGTTGCGTAATCCTAATGGCCCCCTTGTGATTTGCGCCTTGGGCTCGCGCTGGTCGCCACACACAAATTGCCCAGCAAGCGTTTTCCCGGGAAAAGCCCCAGCAAACTCCACGTAAAAGAAAAGAAAGAGAAAAGAAAAAAGATAAGCGTCGTTGAGGCATCTGCAAAGGAGGAGAGTCGGTGGCGAAAACGCGTGGTAGAATGCGCCAGCATGCAGAACGTGTCATCGGAAGTGTGTTCTCTTTGAGTTTGCGAAGGTAGAGGCGATAGTGACGATACTGCGGCCATCTTGTTGCTTGAAATCATTGTTGCCAGTTTATCTGAAATCGGAGGAAAAATCGTTTTACGTAGTTTTGAAGGGCTCGAGTTCAATTTTAGCCACGCTTGTTTTATTGGCCATAGAACCATCGGTGCGACGCAGACTGGTCCCAAGGTTAGGAAATGACAGACATGCACAACAATGAATGTTTTTGGAGTAAAGATCCGCCGTCCCGGGGGAGGAGGAGGAGGAGGAAGAGGAGGAGGAGGAGGGAGGAGGAGGAGGAGGAGGAGGGAGGAGGGAGGGAGGAGGGGGAGGGAGAATCATGGGAGGAGGTGTATGCGCATGTGCAGAGCATTACTGGAAGAAGGTCCTTTCCTACTGACGGAAAGAGAGAGAGAGAGAGCACTGATTGTAACGTTTGAGTTCACAAGCTAAAGAGAAAGAAAGAAAAGCAGTAGCTATTAATTACGCAGCATTGTTTTCCTCTCACTTTATTAAAAAAGAAAAAAGAGAGAGGAAATACTGCATATACTGAGAACGGCCCCAGTGTCGCGCCATACGCCTGACATGAAGTCTAGACTAAGAGAAAAGAATTAATGGGACAAAGGACGCTCATAAAGGATGCCGCTATTATTTCCGGCCTCGTCGCCGCGACCGCAATGTTCGATGCTTTCGTTATCGGTTGGAGATCGCTTGGCGTCTGGGGCGTTACATAATGATCTGGCGCGAGAAACGAACCGCGGGCGTTCTGTATAATGACGGCTTTCATTTCACTCTCTGTCCGTCCGCCCTTGATGGGTTTCGAGCATCGGGAGACCTCGGGAAAGTGTAAGGCCGTGACTGTGGCATTGGGCGATGCAGAGAGCGCCGCTTCTGATTTCAAATGATCGATCACTCTTGGGAGTCTGTTACGTATTTATAAGGTGCCCCTTCACCGACGGCAGACTCTGATAGTTTTTTTTTTCTTGTTACGGAAGTGATATTTTTTTCCCTTCAAGTTCACTGAAAAGGAAGAAGGAGGGTCGTGGAAGTTAATAGTTTACCTACCTAAATATTAAATGCCATTTTGAAGGAATAAAAAAAAATCTCTTGTAGCGTATTCACGCCTGAATATCTAGCATTGTATTGAGAATTGAAATTCAGCAATGCAGTAATCGCTTTTTTTTTTTGCCCGATAGTGTTAATTTTTGCAACAAGGGCTTGAGCGCTTTGGTCAGGAAGACGTAATGCGATTTGCATCAAAATTGACAAGTTTAGCCGAAGTTGAAGGAATTGTCGCATGGGGGAAAAAGAAGGGGGGGGGGGTCGTTTTAGCTGATAAGTGAGTGACAATTCAAAGAGACCAAATTGATCAAAGAAGTGAACTCTTTGGAATTAAAGCGGTTCGGGAGTCTTGAGTTCAAACACAGCTATGTTGAAAAACGCGTTAAACATAGGACAGAACATGATCGAATATCACACGGAAATACGTGTTCGTGTTCTGTCTTTGTATGTTTAATTCTTCAGTTTTTACACTTAAGTTTTTCCATCTGTTCTTAAGAAAGAAAACTTCTTTCTTAGCCTCGTTCTTAAAATTTTCTTCAGTTCTTAAAATAAAGATCTTGATTTTTTTTCTAGGTTCTTGAGAAAAGCGTCCTTCTTTCTTAGGATTGCACCAGCGCTCTCACCTCAAGAAGTACGTCGTGGTGCATGCCTTTTTCCCGATGTCTTCCTAACCAATTAATTATATTGTAGTTGCTTAATTACTAAATACACTCGATTTATCGCCGTTCCTTGGTTCAAAGAGCCTCCCGCCGTTATGAAGTGGGCGAAGCGATCAAGTCATTCAAAGCGGAGATTTGTCTTTGTGTCGATAGTGGGCACCACACCACGTCCCGACGTGTGTGGCATATTTATTTTTGTAACCGGCTCCTCGCACTCATCGTACGAACCACATCTCGCGCACCGCCGACACGCTTTACCCAAGGGCACCGAGCTCCTCCGGCGATGACGTACCCGGTCGTTGAACTCCGGGGACCAATCAGACGACGCGCAGTCTACGAAACGTCCCCGTGACGTCAGTGACGTCACCGAGGCGGAACGATTATGCGAGTCTCCACGGCTCAGATGGCGTGCATTAAAAAAGAAAACATTGGCAGTTTCCCCACACGCAAATAGTGACAACAAACAAACAAGAAAACATCAGCCGCGCGTGCCGCCTTTACATATGCACACCCAACACTCTCTTTAGAGAGCCTAGATTTAGGAGAGGGCGCAGCTCGAACCATGGACACCGTTTTGCAGTTGGATGGCGGACGTCGTCTGCGCAGATTGGGTGCTTGTGCGCATGCGTGAGTTGGCAAGCAGGATAACGTGCGGAGTTGCTGCCGGAGCCTCCTCGACTACTCGTACCTGCGAACGCAAATCGCAAACCACGTGACGCGATCATGCAGTTGGAGACACTGACATCTAGGCACACTACACCTCCTCTCAACGAATCCTTGTTTCGCTTTTTTCTTTTTTCTTAGGGCCGACGCCCTCCCCTGCCTGTTCTCTTTGCAGTGGCGAAGAAATCAGAACGCGGTCGTTGGTGGAAAGAAGTCCTCAGTTCGAAATCGGGGTGGGCACTTGGGACGTTTCGGTTGGAAAACGCTTTCACTCTTCCTCTCTCTCCATCGCGCTCTTCCTCTCATCGGATGACACATTCGGAGCAAGATGAGCTCTTACGGAGCGGTATCTTTCCACTGCAATCCCGTCGTCGCGAAAGATCCATCTGGATACCTGGTCAACGGCTTGGCTGTACTGCACAGTTCTAGGAGTGAACGTTGTCTTCTATTCGGCGAAATCCAGGATACACTTCGATTTTGTTTTATATGTTGTGTGTGTCTGTGTCTGTGTGACGCGGATTCGTGGCGATTGAAGATTGTGCAAGAAATGACGCTCTTCTGCACTATTATTAGGAGTACCACGCGCGGGTACAAGCTGCAGCTTCCAGTGCCGACGTATAGATGCTTTGTTTCCTCGTGTGTACGTTGCGAAATTACGTAATGAATGTTCTCGGTGACGCTGGGCACGTTACCCAAGTGTAGGAGCGCCAGGACTGTTCCTCGAGCAAACCAGTTTGTACCGCCGAGAAGGTAGTGGTCTACTGCTGATCATCAGAATGCAAAGACTGTTTCCGTCGTCGTCAGGTGGAGCTGACTCGTGCTTTACGTGAATGACGTCAAAGTGTCGCAACCCGAGGCTTTATCGCTACAACCGGTTGTTGCAGGAGTTGAGCGCCAACTGGAGTTGTCTAGTGGGGGAGCGTGCGCCGAAATCATTCAAATCCGAGGCAGCCGTGCCTTTACACGACCGGCGTTGTCTGCGATGCTGGCAGAAAAGTGAAGCTTCCCAGATATCTGCTATGGCTTCCAGACGCCTATGCAGTTGAACTTCGTGGAGTTATTCGGAACCGACAGGAGCGTCCCCAGTGCCGATAAAATCCCCGGAAATAAAGCAGGAACCTCGTCAAGTTCTAAGAAAGTTAAACAGCGTCTAGAGATAATTACATATTGGATATCCTGTGCGAGGAGCTGTACAAAAATGTCCGAATGGGCCCAGTTGGCCCTGCCTCAAGTGTGACGTAATCTTCGCGCAGTGGGCGTTCGCGTTTCCCCTCAGTCTACCTTGGCGCAGTTCAGTCGCAAAGCCCTTCCAAGGTCAGGCGGTCGCTGGGCTAATCGGGTGCAATTGGCGTCGCCTTTTTTTATCAGCGCGACAAAGCCGCTGTTTGCACCGGTTTTGCGCTCCCCAGTGGAACCTGCCCACCGAAGCGGAGTTGCAGCCAACTCGCGGCAAATCTCTTGGCGAGCCACTGCCGGCTTTCCGGGCCTGCTCAGAAGCTGTCCAGACGCCGGTTGTGCCGACAGCAAGCCATAGCGAGAAGCTCGCGCAGACTGGAGATCCATCTGCGCAAGTAGCACCAGGCGAATTTGAAAAGTTCTTCAGGACACCCGTAGTGAGCTGGAGAGTGTGAAGAGTGACTGTGTTTGTACAGGCCCGGGAAAACCTCCCGTCTAGAAACCTTTGGAAAGCTGTTCGCGATAAGGGTCTGTGACTGACGTCGATGTGCTGCCGCGGAGCACGGTGAACGGTGCTGGCCGAGGCTACCAAGACGACGTGGACGCATCTCTACAAGAGTCAACGATTGTGTCTCACAAACGCTATACACAACGTGCTTCGACTGTTGGAGAAGTGAGTTGTCCGGTCCAGCCTCCAGGCATAGCTATCTTTCCACCAGTAAGAGATTTGGCAGCGACGCTGTCGGCATTTTGCTGCGGCGGTCCACGCATACAGATCGGAGGCGTCGTCTGCTACCTGCGTCCGCCTTACCCGTTGCAGTTGGCTGGTCGGCAATTTAGGGGTCCGTCGTCCGCATGCCCAAACCTTCAATTTCCCTGGAGCGCAGAGAAGGGGTAACTTGCTGCACACGACGGCCCGGCTGCAGCGCGTGACGGATGCTTGGCTCGGAGGAGCGTGTAATCGGCGTGACCTTGTGTTTGGTGGCTTTCTCCTCCGTAGTCATCCAGCG
Organism: Ixodes ricinus; assembly: GCA_037355805.1. Taxonomy (NCBI): domain Eukaryota; kingdom Metazoa; phylum Arthropoda; class Arachnida; order Ixodida; family Ixodidae; genus Ixodes; species Ixodes ricinus. The sequence continues at coordinate 73,244 of JAZHYW010041594.1, forward strand.
GGCTTCTTCTCCGCACTGCACGGCGGCGACCGACATCGTTGTCTGCGTCTGAGAGCGGTCTCGCTGCTCGGCGAGAGCGGTCGTCTTCCGGAAAACTCCCACTTGACGGAAACTCCTCGCGTGGAGTTGGGCAAGATTCGAAGACGAGAAAAAAGATACATACAAAAAAGACCGGGCGTACCGCGGTAGGAGAGGGTTTCTTCTTTTGGCTCTATCCTGGAGGGCGTTGCTTGACCTATACACTGAGGCAGCGACGTCCTGAAGAGATGGCATAAAGAATACTTTTCGCCGGTTGTTTGTTGCATTCGTGGGCCCATCTGAGTTCCTTTCTGTTGCCGTTCCAAAGAGCCTCCTGTACACGACATTCGTAAATATCGCGCTGGACTGCGTCTGGGTTGAAGAACAATATATGGACCTCTAAGGATGCACCAACTACACGCGTTTCTTCCTCGCCAGTGCATGTGCTGTGGATGTTCTGTTACGGCCGACGAATAACTGAACCGACACGCGATACATCGAATCGACTTCGACGTAAGGGAGGAGTCAGGCATTTCGAACTCTTCATTGTGCGAGTGAGTCAGGTTTCAGCCGGCGCCTCAGCTTGGAAAGTCTGGCGTGACTGTGGTAAGCCAGCCGTGAATTGAAGAAGACTGTCCCACCTTCATTTCGCATCATCCCATAAGTACTCGGGATCCGGTTCCAGCACCATCTCGACACCAGAAGACAATGCCTCTGTCTCTTAACGAAGCTACAGCCAGCACCGCGCATCCGCCTCATGAACTCTTGAGCAAACTGAAGAATAGGCGGTTGGGTGCTGTTGCTGATTGTGGCTATGCTAATTGCGCCCCGGTCTTTCCAAGAACCCGATCAAGTTGCAAGCGGATTCCTTCCACGGAAGCGGGAGTGAGGAGAGTGTCGAGCCGACTGACCAGACTTTGAGACGAACTCGGCCGTCGGTGTTTGTGCGTGCGTGTGCTCCTGCAACGTATACATCGTGACGTGGAGGAGAAGGGTGGAAGAGAACGCTTCGTGAGATTCCTGCGCTTCGCTGTTTTGCCGTCGTCGTGTAAAAACGACGGCGACCACGTAACTTTTCCGTCGTTTAGAAAACATGCGCGGCCCGCGGTGGTGAATGGTGCAAGAGGAGGAAATACCTCGTCCGCGAAGCTGGATTGAGAGCGCCGTCGTCGCTGCTGCGGCAGTTGTCGCTCGCCCATTAGGGGTCCCTAGGAATTTCTGAGACAGTGTCTTTCTGCAGTCGTCGCCGTTGTTCTTCGTGCAGTGGAAGAACCTCACGCAGAAGGGATTTGTGGCGTTCGTTAAGTTTTCGAGCGCGGTGAACCTGTGGGATACCGACGGATTCGGGTCAATGATCTTCAGCTCTTTCGTGCTCTTAGCCTTCTCCAGTCTGCTTGCATGTTGAAACCACTGGAGTGTTGTGCGACGATGCGGTACTAGTCTCCCCGTGGAATGATATTTATCCTCGATGCAGTTGTGATGATGAGTTTCTTGTGAATGCACCCACGGATATTCATCTGGGATTTCTTGTGGTGTGTGATCAATACCAACTGCGGAATCGTTTTCTTTGTAGGATAAGAAATGTGAAACATTCATGTGTTGTGCGTCGAATGCCTAGGAAATAGTTCTGCGGATTACTACATACTAAATAGGTAAAATTTATTGTCTTCTTCTGGACTCGTGTTCCCGCCGCAGCCAGCTCTCAAGACCGAGTTCAAAAACAAAAGCAGTCTCCACTTCTTCAGCAAAGACTTGGGCCAAAGGGCAAGTTAGGTTTCGGTTGGAATGGTCTTCAAGTCACTCGACCTCTGACCCACGGATTGGATGGCCTTAGTTCGAAAACAAGACCCCCTCCGACTGACCTCGAATTCCGGCCACTGGACCCAGACGTTTGCAAAGGAGCCAGTTTGTCGCAAGGACGAGGCAGATTTCGCGTGGGACCGTAAGAGAGCTAGGACATCCGTTGGACCCCGGACTCGAGTTCGGGCCAAGACGAGAGCATCCTGGATAACGACGTGAATCTCAGCGTGCGGCTGGGGCTGCTGGCCATGCTGCAAGTGAAGAGAGTGCTCGCGGACATGCCTTACAATCAGGTGTCCAAGGTGAACTGGAAGCGTAGCTGGGAGGTCGCCGTCCCGGAGCCTGTGGCCAAGACGCCCGACGTCGTGCCGCTGCCCGCTCCACCTCCTGGGATTCTGGTCAACAGGGCTGCCCGCCACTACGGCCCTTGCCCTCTGTGCATCAGCGTGAGTTCATACCGTGCTTTTATGCCGAACGGCGGAAACGGTGGTTCGCGCGGACCCCTAGCGAATAGTATTGTAATACTATTTTGTAGATGTACGTACCCATGAATGGCTCCGTATTACTTGAACCTAGATCAATATTGTCACTGTGCTCCGAGCTTATAGCGGTTTCAGTGTTAGTTCCTTCAGATGTTAGCAAATCGTTGGCGCCTACTCCCAAGGTTCTGTAGGATGTTTCTTCTCAAGGTCCTCCTGCCAGTTTCGCCTTTTTGTAATTCCTTTGGAAAGACACATACTTGCGTACTTTAGATAAGGACACAATCAAAATATACTTACCCGTGTCCGGCAATACGTCCTATACAGCTGACTTCGTGGTGCCATCCACGATACACCCGGTGTTTATGAGCTTCGTTGTCCTCTCGCGTCGTTCACTCCTCACGATCGGTAGACGACGCCTTGCGGGTTGCCATTTGCAGCGATGAATGAATGGATGGACACGGCTGACCCCCTTGAATAGGGCGGCGGCTTGTGGCGCCTGGTGGCAGCTTGCGCCTCCCTGGCTGCAGTGCCACCTGCACAACAGTCCTGCTGTTAGTTTTCACTCGTGTTCGACACTATAGTGTCTTCTCTGCTGCATGGGCGCCGCCCTGTTTGTTTACACTGACGACATGACACAGTAGGGGGGCTGCACTTTTCGCAAAACTCCGTTAAAAAAAACAAAAACGTTTGCACGTATTGTGGCGCAAGAACGTCAGAAACGCTTAATCACGAAGCTCCAGGAACAACACCGATGGCAAGAGTACGTTAAAAAGTAAATATATTGTTTCATGCGCAGCCTCTCCCTTCACAAGAGCTTGCGTTTTAGATTATTTCCCATTTTTATCGCGTTGGGACATAAGTTCGGACACTGGTCTATACGTGGCTTACACATGACGTCACCTCACCATGCTTCTGGTCAATTCTACTTGTTCTTGCTGAGGGGAAAAAAATCACTGATGCATGATGTAATTGTAACAGAATGTGCAAGTGGGCATAGTTCGTACATTATTACTACGTATAAGCGAGAAAAAAAAAGAAAGAAAAGAAAACGAGGTCTAAGGCAAGGACATACAAAATACATGCTGCAGAAGGTACGCGTTCTGAAGCAAGGCCACTACAATGTCAGCTGATGTGACGTCACTGCCAGCTATAACTCATCTGCATGTCAACTTTGTTGATGAAGCGTCTGGGGCGGTCTGCTGATCAATGCGGCTCTCTCTTCCGGCGGCTAAAACTGCCGCAAGAGTGACTCTCTGGTGACGTCACCGGCCGCTCAGAGGGCAGGAAGTATACCTATAGCGTTCCAGCGAATGTTACTAAAACACTCAGTCGGGAAACTCCTCGCGTCCACCGAGACCAAATTAAATGCGATAACTGCGCCACCCTTCAGCGACGAGTCAAACCTTGAAAGTTGATTTATCAAATTTATGGAGCTACTGCGAAATAGCGCTGCGAGATGGCGCCACTGGCCCTTGCGCGACTCGACCTGAACCAATTCGTGCAGCCGTGGAGTTCCCGGAGTGGCCGCTGCGGGAGAAATAATGGCGTGTCGATCGCCATTAGTTCGGCTCTCGAGTACGGATCGGAGCCACTTTTTCAAAGCAGGCTCTAGGGCAGATTCCCAACTGAGTTCTAGTAATGTTGGTCCCAGCTGATTCCGCTCAGCAGACCGAATCCTTGGCTGTTGTTTTCTTTAATTCTCGCTTAACACGGTTGTTCCCAGCAATAACTCTACATGCCTCTCCTAAAGTATGCACAAATGCAATTGGGTCACTTCAATTGCAAGCCTGTTTACCCTTTTTCTGCGCGCAAGAGCGGACTTGAATAATCGAAGCCAGGACGCAATTACGGCAGCCGTTTGCCCTTCTCGGCGTTAACAATTTTGCGCTGCATAGTCAAAGCCGACGCAGCTTTGACTATTTGATGTAGCTTTGACGCTGTCAAAGCTACTTGCACGAGCGCTTCGCCTCGTTTGGCGTCTCCTTCGCACGAGGGCGCTTGCGAATGAGACGCAAGACGAAACCACGTGCTCTAGCAGCAGTGCTGAGCTGCAGCATCGCGGAGGCGACGCTATATACTTCGTCTCACCTTGGTATGGACTAACCGCGAGGGCTTTCCAAGCGGGAGCGGTTAGACTTGACTGCCCTGACTAGCCATAGCCCCCTCTATATACTGACAAAGCCTGGGAGATCGCCACGAGACGTGGCCGCCGAAAGTGCAGACAACGGATGAGAGGAGAACCATGTAACGGGCGCCCCGCTGCGGCGAGACGCCGAAACACACTTCTCCCGAGCGATGGAATGTCTGCTCGTGCTCCTCGCGCCACCGCTTCTTTTCTCGTCGGGTTTGAAAACCATGTTTCGGGTCCTCGCCGCTTCAAAAGCTGTGCGCTGACGACCAGGTTCCACGAGAAATGCTCTGTGCTACCAGATCCTTGCGCTCCAAATCGGCGACCGGGCACTCTATGGCTGCGTCGTCGAACTGCCAGCCTTTGTGAGTATAGAGGAGGCTATGCTGGAGCACTCGCTGCACGAGCGCACGTGCAGCCGCCGAGGCTTCATCCAAAGCAACTAGCTCGCGCTTTTAGCATGCGCGGCTAACAATAGTCCATGCTAAGGTGAGAAGAAGTATAGCCCCGAAAACGCAGCAGGAAATAGTTGATGTGGAGTTTATTTTATAGGTACCTTGACCCCATGAAGCCGGTCACGTGACCAGAAAACCCTCTTGCGGCTATTTTAGCCGTTATACTTTGTCGTTCTGCTTTGAAGCGTAGTTTATTTATAGTCGGTGACCGGTTAAGCGTTCGGGGGAAGATTCTCCCACCTCTTTCCTAAAGTGGAAAGAGCTGGGAGGAGCTTGCCCTGAACTCTCAACCTCTCACCACCTATAGGACCGTTCCACTAAAGAGCTTCTGGCAGGTGACATGTAAGCGACTAAATAAGCTTCAGGGTTATGTGTCTTATGGCACTTCAGCTATCTTTGTGCTTAAAATGATTATGGCCGGTTATCTCAAGATATGTATCTGAAATGCAGTGTTGGGTAACGTACATCTAAAAAGTACTTGAAGTACAGAGTAAAGAGATGTTATCTACTTCAAGTAAAGTAGTAGACACACCGGGCGTATGTTTGAAGTGAAGTACTATAAACACAATGTACTTGCATAGTAAAGTACAGGTACTTCTTAACACAATCTTTCATGGTGCCCTTTCACTCTACCTATAGCCTATACAATTTGTTTTTTGTTAAGCTTGTGTGCACCCTCGATGACCCCAGGGGTCATCCGAGGTGCATCAGTTAAGTTCGGAAATGGCGGCGTATATTGGATAATCAAGTGGCGACAGAGTAGCTGGCTTACTCTCGCTGAGGAACTCTTTAACACAATCGACTTATAAGGTAAATGACCTGATGAGCGATGCGTCGTCTATTCGCGTTTCTGGTGTGAGTAGAATATCCCTCCCAGCATTTCTTCAAAATTGACAAAGCGTCATTTTGTGAAACAATTTCAACAAGACCTAATTGGGGGAATGCACTTTGAAGTTGGGAGTTGTGTTTTCCCCAAAACGTATTAGAAAAAAAGAACAAACAGATTTTTTGGTCAGGTACATTTTTAGACAAGGTACTTAAAATAAAGTACTAGTTTTCTAAACCTAGTAGTACTTTAAGTACAATGTACTTAAAATACTTCCCAACGCTGCTAAAATTGCAAAAAACCTTCTGTTTCTCCTTTTTTTTACAGTAATAATAAAACAGTTCGCGAGAAAGCAAGACGCCATCACCTGGGCTTCTCGACACTTGATCCAAAGCTCAAGAAGTCGCATTCTCGAACGGTATAACAGTCACGTGCAAGCCATTTAGTATGCTCGCGGACAACTTTCTGCGGCATTTCGGAGGAAGTGAAGAGCGCGGGCGGGTGCACACCTTTCATCGGCGCTCGAGGCTCGCGCGCGGACACGTCCATAGGTTTTTCCTTCATCGCCGCTGAAAGTTTACTTGTCTGTCCCACGTCTGTTCTCGCGTTCATCGAACTCTCCACCTCAAGGCTGTAAACAGTTAGACCGAGTGAATAAAGTCCCGGCATGGCACAAGGGCGGTGGCGACAGTTGCGCATATTTCACCGCTGGCCGCTCGTACAGGCGGAGCTCTCACCTTTCAACAAGCAATAAGGATAATCGCGACTCGCGTCAAGGTCGTGACTGACGGGAGTAATGCCGACTGGCATGTAATAAACTACCGTATACGTGTCGTAAATATGTTAAATTTATGTAGGCCAGTAAACTATATGGCGCGCAAGATGTGCTTGCATCTCGGTGACGTCGTTTAGTTTCGCAGGCATCTTTTCTTTTTTTTAGTCGCTTTTTTTATTACAGTGGCGTCAAAATGGGCCCGACTTAACTCCACCAGTAATAGCTGCTTCCTATATTAGGAGAGTTTCGCGCATGTTATACACGTTTCCAACACTCATCACCCAAGCAAAAAAAAAAAAAAAATAAATAAGCCCTGTCATTGGGTTGTGGTGGTACCGCCCACGCCAAAAATAATTGCTGAGGCCGTGGTAGCAACGTGCGACTGTCAGACGATCTATACCCACATCAGCAGCAAGAAGGAGGCGTCCACAGGCCGTACTTGCAAACGTCTATGAGAATAACTCGAAAAGAGCTAAGAATAGGCCGGAAAAGCTCCTCATACGCCTCATAGCCGCGAGCCATGGGTCCTTCGCGATGAACAAAAAAGTGCGCTTACGAGACGCACGTCGTGCTAACGTCACGTATAACTTCCTCATGCGGCCTTTCCATGACTGGTCCGCGGATTGTTTGGACGCTGCGGGTGGAACACTGGGGTGTTTATGTAGTGCATTCTTAACATTGTATACAACTACAGTGGAGTTTCCTTCTTTTTTTTCATTCTTTCTGTTTATCTATAAATAGGTGGCGCCTACTATATTTGACGAATCGATGTGTGTTCAAAGCACGCCAGCGTTCCGGTGACGCGTATATGTTGCTCATATGCCCGTCCTGTCACTATATGAACATGACCCCGTCGTGCATCTTTACGAGCGGTTAAAAACACTGGAAACGTAAAGCATAAAGTACTTGGGCTATGAAAGGCGTCTCTTTTTAATATTTTTATGCCGGGCAGCTTTTATCAGGCACTTGTTCTCAAAGATTTCGAGCGCGCGGGTGATGCTTTGAACGTAGAGCAAGCATCTTCGCACAGAGCAGAAAGGATAAAGCAGTACTTATTGGAAATCGGACTATATTACGTGGCCTTCAGTTTATTTTGATCGTACATGCACAGGGAGTTACTGATTCCGTGTTAGTGCGTAGTTCTTGCTGTCCTCTTGCTGTCCTTCGTTCGTTTGGCACGTATATCTCCCATGCCGAAAAGCGCCGACGTCGTGTTCGCACTAACAGTGTGTCCGACAGTGCACATAAATGCACGTATACGAAGCCGTTCTAGTGAATCCCGGAGAAAAGCTCACCGCAAAACCGGCGGATGCAGAGAAAAGCTCACCGGCCATTGAGCGTATGCAGAGAAAAGCTCACCGATTTTTTCTTCTTCTTTTCATTTGAAGGCTGTTGGATCATGCGTAACATATATCAATTTATTATCATTAAAATTCGTCAGCTTTGTAAAGGAGAAAATGTCCTTTCTTGTAATATTTGTTAAGCTTATTGGGTGTATTGCTCCCAAATTATTAATTGCGGGCGAGTTTTTTTCTGTGGTTTACTCCGCAGGTAACGAAAGCCTAACTGAAAACTTTATGAACTTGAAAAACAGGAAAAAGTTCGAAAACTTAATAATGTCTGCCTAAAACCTAAAAAGCAAAACTGTAAATGCCCAAAATCCGAAAGTGAATGCGCAGCAGCGCGGTGCCCGAAAATCTCTTTTGAAGCTTTTGTTGACCTTTGAAAACAGGATAGAACGGTCAGTAGGATATCGAGGATTCTTTCTTTCACGGACATGCACGTTTTCTAGCCGTTCGTGCTGGTGTTTCCACACGTTGCCTTTGTGTGATAGTGCCCTTCTACGACGAGCCACCCATGACCTTCAGAGCTGCACACTGTCACCGTTGTTACTCGTGACTTATATAAGAATTAGTCTTCTATAAGGGAGCGAATAGGGCGAGTTGGTAAACGTGTACATGATGAAAACCGCTCAAACGACAACGACGGAGTGAAGACAACAAAAACGACAGGACGAAGCTGTTCTCGCAACTAAAGTTTTGTTAGTGAAATTTACAGAAAGAAAACAGCGTAGCCGACACTGATTACATCAACAAACACCTCCTTATCTATTTAGGCACTACACAATATTTGGAGCTGAAACGGTTCATACACCGCTGTGCATATTAGCTCGCGAAAAACAAGCCTCCTTATCTGACAGAGCTACCGACGGCGCACTGTCAAGCTGTCGATAAATTGTCGTCTTTTTCGCGGTTGTCCGATGTTCTGATTTTATACTTGCGGCGTCAATTTTATACAGAATGGGTGCATAATAATTCCTGAGGAATTAGTAAATATGCCCAATGAAATTCAAGAATATTAGAAAAACGAGAACAATTATTTATTATTAAGTGACGAATTCTAATTGTGTCAACTTGCCACGTTAACGCACAAACCGCTAAGCTAAGAAAAAAATAAATATTGGTGAGCTTTTCTCTGCATCCGCTCAAAGGCGGTGAGCCTTTCTTCGCATCTGCTGGTTTTTGCGGTGAGCTTTTCTCCGGTGAGCTGTTCTCCGGTGAGCTTTTCTCCGGTTAGCTTTTCTTCGCCGCCCGTTCTAGCACCGTTTTTAAAGCAATGGGTTCGAAAGAAAAATCACCGTAACTGACCAATTATTTCGTCTGCCTGACGGAGAAATGATCCAAGCTACCTAGTACGTGCCAATTATTCGGAGTATGTACTCTTTTAATCGAGCGCAGGGAGAAGATGCACTCACTTTTTCCCATAGCAATGCATTACCCGATTTCCATTTTCGACTGCATTGTTGCTGTCTGCTTCAATTTGCGACAGCACACAGTTGAACCTTTAGCGTAACATTATAATAACTGTATGGCGCAGATACTTCATCTCACGCGTATCTGGCTCTTGCGGGCGCACAGTGGCTGCACCTTGTGATGGACAAACGTAAAGATTTTTTTGTTTCGTTTTTTTTTTGTGCACGGCGTGTTGGTTTATAACGTATTCGTGTTTTTGGCATTTATTTTTCTACAAATTCGGGAGTATTTTTTTTTCGTGGCTTCTCGTGTTTACAGAATGATGCTTTTTTGTGTACATTTTTATGTGGGACAAACAATCGGCGTTTATCGGGGCTTATGTCGAAGGAAATAGGACACGGACATGTTGTTCCCCAACCCTGGACCAACATGTGCTTGATCCCAATACTGGGAAAAGGGTATGGTTTTGACAAAGGCAAGGAAAAGGGACAATGGGCGTTTCTCCCGAAGAAAGAAGCACCACCCTCGCGGACAGTCAGGTGCGGGCTGTTTTCTGGATCAACACAAAATAAAAGTGTGTAGCTAAAAATTTATTTCCGTAAAACTTGGGAATTTTTTATATTTTTTTTATTGAGCGACAGCTTCAGTTTGTTTTACTTTTTTTTTTGTGGTTTTCATTGGTCTTGATAAAACGGGCTCGGTGGCCAATTTGCGGAGTTCATCGGTATTTACCGAAAACGCGGAACCCCATGTATAACTCATAAGGTGTTACATGGTAACATTTGCGGCGGTTCGATCCCAGTGCAGAGCACCGAAAGTTGCCGCGAAAGGTGGTGGCCTTGTGTACCGTACGATATACGGTCTGTCGTCGTGTTGTGTCCCTCCAGACAAAAGGCAGCCGCGCGCCGTCGCCGTGCTCTCCCCGCCTCCCATTCGGTGGCTTTCTTTAGGCCGGATCCTTCGCGTTGTGGCGAGGGTCCGGTCACGGACCGTCACCTCACGGACACCTCCTCTGGCCGCTCTTGTCGGGCGAGGGGGACGCTACTGCGAGATCTCGCGACGTCTCGAGAGACTCTCGTATCGTACGGTGAGGCGTCGCCAGACGCTGTCGCCTCTTAGGAGTCAGCGTCGCTTTCGTTGCACTCTCGTCCTCGATGGCGCTGTTCTTGCGCCAGCGTTGGTTTCGCACGGACCTCATGCCCGCCGAGGATGCGGCCGGTTTGCGCCAGAACGGTGGCAGCGGGGATCACGTGAGTCGTGGCGGCCATCTTGACAGTGCCATGTGCTCCTTCGGAGCACGTGACGGTGTGACGTGTGTCCGCGGGCTTCATGTGCACTGTCTGTACGCAGGCTCGAATAACACTCGTTACAGCTGTAGTAGACAGCGAGCCTGGAACCGGCTCCGGCAGCTGGTTCCAGGCTTCGCGCAGTCCGGCCACCCTGCACCGTTTTGATTATTGTGAAAGCTATTGGATCGGAACCGTTGATGTGGAAAGAGTTTAGAAAGTGGTGGGGTCATCTTTGACAGCTAGACAAGGGAGTCACGGACACGCACGTTGATTTGTACTAGAATATTAAGGTGGGCTAGTCGGATATGCATATTACAAATAAATAGCGCGAAGGTCAAGTACACACTGACAGAACGGTGCTTCATGCTTGAGTTCACAAATCTGAAAAAGCAAACAACCGCATCCAAAAATAAGTTTCTGGATATGTTCTTTACGGCAAAAACACACAAAGTAGTATGTCCCTTCTCTGTAGTCGTAACTGAAAAAGGTTCATGGCAAGGAGCTATGTCAAGGTTCCTATTTGATCGGTTATCAAACCTGCAACTGGAAGATCCCTTCTTGATTTGCAACTCAGAACAAGTCATACATGATCTAAAACAAAATGATAACGTAGTAGTACAAAATGTTTTTCCCTCGACGTGGAAGATTTTTTATTCAATACCGCACGACCATCTGTTCGCAGCTGTGAGAGAATGTATCGATGCAAATGGTACAGTGCCCTTCCAAAACAAATCCGGCCTACATCATTCAGTCATTCTTGGAGCTATTGCCATTCTACCCAGCATCTATATTCGTCTTAGTCTACGGGAATACTTACCTGCAAAGGAAAGAACTTTGCAGGGGATCATCTGTGACAGCAGTGTAATGCGACACATTCTTGTCCAAATGCGATCGGGCCATCGCCCAGCGGGTATTTAACAACCAGGTGTCAAGAATATACATATATGGGGACGACTATTTTGTGCTACTAAAAAATAGACCCGATGTAAATGACGAGCAACAAGTCAGCAACATACGTTCAATCTTCACTAAAAATGCCCCAGGACTCAACTTTACACATGGGCTACCCACAGACAACAGCCTTGAATTTCTGGATCTACGACTAATATTTCAACTATTCCACACGTGCTGGATTTACGTGCCATGATCAAGAAAACATTTACTCCAATATGAGTCTTCCCATTCAAAACTCATTAAAATGGCAGTTGTCAACAACTGCCTTAGCGCAGCTCTCAAGGAGTCACGTTACCACAAGGCGGGACAGAGCTTTGAGGCGCAAATACAGCGACTCAAGACCTCTGGATATCCAAGTACCACCTTGTACGGTGCTGTAGAAAGAATGGTCAGCTCTCACAGACAGGAAGAAAAACCCAAGTACAAAGGACAGTGCCCGGCTGTGATGCCCTATATTCACCGGGTATCACACAGCATAAAAAAGGTGGCTTCCAGGTATGACGTCCCTGTTGTAATTTCAGCACCATGACAAGCTGAAGAAACTTTGTCCTGAGATAAACACCCCACAGGAACGTCACAATGAATGTGACCTGAGACACAAGCAAACATATATACCTTGCCAAAGCCAGGTTATATATCTAATACCTTTCACCTGTGGCAAAGTATACGTGGGTCAGTCAGGCCGCTGTGTGAACACGAGGTTACGTGAACATGCTTCTTCACTCAAATCAACACCAGCGGGGCATCTCGCAGTGCACGTAAGAGACTGTCACTGCAAACCGACACTGACAGAGACAAAGGTCCTTCGAAGGTTCCGTGAGATCAAGGGAACTATACGAGGTGTTGACCATCAAAGAAAAGGAAAACTCTTGTATCAGTCGCACTATCAGTGGCATTAAGTGACAAAGAACTTCATTACTTGGATGGAACAGCGCGGATGAACAGTCACACCACATGCACACCAGAAGCAAACAGGCTCGCAGCGCTGACTTTCAACTCAGTTCTATATTTCTTCTTCCTCGAATCTTCAACTTCTGCACCTTTGCCGTTAATGAGAACAATTTAAATTTTTACACGTGTGAATACCACGGATCGCCTTGTCAGTGTGCGCTAGAATCCTATTTAATTCTGGTTGGTGGTTCCTATGGTGCCACGTCACTTCCGGAGCAGGAGCAGAAACGTTGAGCAGAGTTTACTGAGAGTAGAATAGATGGCCTATTTTTTTTTTTATGAACGGCTTCGAATTAGAGTAACATACACAAAATGACATACTAAAAATGTCCAAAATAAAAAAAAAGTGCGTGGCTAATTTTTTTAGCATTGGGGCTAAGTGTGCTACCATCTTTCAATTTAATATTTTTTTTTGCATATTGTAGTCGGTAAACGACGATCGAGCTCATTATGGTATAGGACCTTGATGTTAAATTTTGATTAAAAATGTCATACTGGGCGCTACGGGGCGAGAAATCTTGCACACGGCTTCAACCCGCAACGCGGGCAAATAGCGCCCGCCTTGCGAATTCCTCCGCTTTGCGCCTGCGTCGCACTGCCGACGTCATCCCCGTGGCGCGTCCACTTTGGTCGCACAGCCGACGTCATCCCCGTGGCGCGTCCACTTTGGTTGCGAAGGCGACGCAGGGCGGAGGGACCGACGTCACGGATGCTCTTTGCCCACATAGCTTCGGTTCGAAGCCGTGCGCAAGAATGCAATTTCTCTTCCGGTTCCGCTCTCTACGAATTTTCTTATTTTTTATATATAAATTTCACGCTACGGCTACACTAAAAAGCCGCAGTCAGAATGATCATACTAGACAATGCTGAGACAAAAGACACGCTGTTCGCTGCAGCCACGATGACAGAATTGTCTGCGGGCACGCCCCAAGCACATTCCAATCGTATTTGCTTCGTACTATGCTTTGAACATGCCTGTAGACAGTTTTCTTTGTAAGACCGATGTAACATGAGAGTCGTATATGGAAGAAATACGCTTCGGACCGGGTCTGCAGTCTGTCTTTTGCATGGTGTATTCGTAGTGTCACCCCAGGTCAGCGAGGTCGATAAGTGTGTCGCGTTTCGTCTATCCCTTGGGATAGCCCTTTACGTAGCAGCCATCCCTCGCGTGCAAGCTTGCAACGCGGACGGGTTACTTGGTTCGCGTACGTCTCTACCGCCAATTGGATTGTATCGTGCTACCCGCTCATTTCCTTGTCATCGTGTCGCGCGTGCGTCCGCCGCTGAAAGAAAAACAACAACGACGAGGTAGACAAAGGAAAGAACGTGCGGTTTGCCTCGCTGTCGCTTGATTACAGTGAACTAGAGGAAGTACTGTATACTCCTTTCACCCTTAAAGGGCCCTGCAACAACTTTTTGACTGGTTTTTAATTTGTACCGAACCTGAGCGCACTGAACGTAGTAACTTAATGAAGCTTTTCTTTTCTCAAATTTCGCTTTATTTTAAAAGTTATAGGCAAATTAGAATTCCAAAAACAAGCAAAAAATAACCTCCTTCATGACGTCGTAGGTCCTGGCTTGAGTGGCCGTGAACTAGAGGAGGGCTAGTGAGCTCATTGAGCGCTCACGCCTGCCGCACTCCGTGTCGACGGCTCGAGAGGGCGCCACTAAGCATGTGTTGGATAGGCTGTATGAAGCGGGCGGCCAGGGCGGCTCGCATTGCATTTGCTGCGCGATTAAAGACTATTTCGGCATGACACTTCATTGGCCACAAACGACAGCAAACACGGGGTAAAGATCAGTTCAGAACGGGAGCCACTTCGCGCTGCCATACCGCCAAATGGCCAAATCGCCAGCAGGGCCCGCGCCGAAGGCCTTCGGCGCGGGGTGCCTCATCCCACTAGCTCTTTCTAGTATGCGCCGTTTTTTCCGCCGCTTGGTGGCGGGTATGTCGACGGGTCATTTCTTGTTTCCGTACTTTATAAACTGCATTTGTTTCTTTTCTGATCTAAAATACTGAACAAAAACTACTTTCATACATAATTGAAACGGTTCGCGACACTTATATTTTGTATCTCGACTAAAAAAAAGCTTTTCGCGGCTCTGACCAGTAGTAAGGCCAGGACCTAAGACGTCACATTTCGCGCGCTTTCGGCAACGCGGGTCGCCCTCGTAGGTGGAGGAGGTTTCCGCGCCGTCCGGTTAAAATATGACGCACTGATATTTCGTTACTCTCTCCGTGCCCGCTGGCTTGCCCGAACCCCAAGAGACGTGGAAACTGCAAAAAAGGCAGACGCTTAAATATGATTGCAGGGCCCCTTTAGCTGAGACTGCAGCCAGTTCCACGAGCACGATAGCTCTATGTCGCCGCTTTGAAGCATTCTTCCGCGCACAGTGACCACTCACGCAGCAGATGCGACACGAAGCATGCGCTACTACAGACCATGCTTTGGTGGCACCCTCTCGTTCCGTCGACACGAAGTGTGGCAGTCGTGGGCGCTCGCTGTGCTCACTAGCCCTCATCTAGTTCACTTTACCTTTGTTAGGGTGTACTAGAATGGGTTCTGGTAACCCTACCTTGGTCGGATCCACTGGTCGGATCGGTGTCTGCTAGAGCCACCGAATAAGCTACGTTTTAGAGTAGCACGTCGGCTATCGGATGTATATATGGTATCGTCTATACCCTTTGTATTGGGTGGTAGCTTGCGCCACCTAGCCTGAAAGATTTACATCCCTCCCCTTTAAACTTTTAATATAATTTCAGTCTCTTTTCACATCGCCTCTCCCACAACTTATACGTATTCTCACGCTTATCTAGATAATTTTTAAGAAATCTTCTAACCTCCCCTTTGTAGTTGTAATCCTTTGTTTGTTTGTTTTCTCCGTCCTTCCCTCCTTTTTTGCAAGACCTAACGCGCTCGCCAAATCCGGTACCCTTTCAGGAGTGCAGCACGAAGTTCGATTGTTGGCAGTTATCTAGCGTTGTGTCCGAAATCGCAGGAAACACTGCCGATCTCTTGAAATGTATGTACATATAGACCAACTCATGTTTACCAACAAACCGGAGCGGCCCTAGCGGACGCCACCGGCGCCGCGCATGCGCGATGGGGTGTGGGCAAGAAGCTCGCCGTCGCCCATAAACAAACCCTTGAAATGCGATGTTGTCGGCGTCGGTGTGAGTCCCCGTGCTCTTTTTCGCGTTGGAATTGTTAATTCTACGTCTTCCTGGCAATGTCTGACTACTTTAGCGGCCTCAGCGAAATTAACCAGGCTCGTTACACCGCAAAACTTCGCGTGAATAATGTGACATGCGGCGATTCATTCCGCGTGTACGCCGCAGAATGGACGTTAAAGCCTGATTTGAATGATGAGGTTCTGCTCGCTATTTTCAGTCATGATTTCGCTCGGGGTGCAAAAGCGTGAACCGTAGCTGAGATGTCGACGTCGATACTGAAAATCGCAAGCAGAATCGGAGCGAGTAAATCAGGCATAACAAGTCGGTGATGGCCACTGGTAACAATTATCAACATCTCCTTTTATCTATACTGTTTACACCGATCCCACTTACCTCAACCAACCTTCAAACTTAAAGGGGCACTAACACACCAAAATCATATTTTTTTTTATTATCCGAAACGATTGAAAACGGTGCCGGGACATTACCCTCAAAATTCGAAACTTGGGAATTCAGTATTTGTGAATTAAAAAAAACAATTTCCAAATGCTGAATTTGAAGTTCCGCGCGGTCCCCGGCAGTGCAGTCAGTCAAATTTTGCGGTCTCCTGCGACTCGACTTTCTCTCGGACCTCCGCTGACCCGATGCGAGGAGGAGGCGAGCTGGCGGGATAGAAGGGAGCCGGCGCGGGAAAAAACCGGTTTCTTCGCCGACACGCCGGTCTGCTCGAGCGCCGCCAAAGAGAGGACACAAATCTAGGAAGGGACATCTCACCGAACTCTGATTTTTGGTATTTCAAAAAGAAGGGCCGTAGTGCGTTCGCAATTGCGTTAAAAAACATGTTTTACGATTGCCATTATTAAATGTTATAGAAATGTCGCCTACAAAGCTTCTAAATTTCCTGATTTTTGACGTCATCGATCATAAGAAGCAAGGAGGTAGCGGCGGGAGATTTAAACGCCAAAAATAAAAAGGCGCGCGCGCGCGCGGAAAATTTTTTTTCGCGATGCGGTTTTTTTTGCGTGTTTATGACTACAACTTGCGTCGTTTTAGACAATAAAAAAAATACGACCTTTGGGGTGTCAGTGCCTGCACTTACTTTACTTCTTGTCGCAATTACCGGGTCAACGTTTGGTCTACGGGCCGCTGTCGTTTGAACGAGCAGACGACAACTAGCAGAAACGTTCGAGAGAGCAGACGGCAGCTCGAACGATCAGGCGGCCGTTTGAACTTGATGACGCACTGAACGTAGTCCGCAGGCGGTCCGTACAACTTGGCGGTTTCCCCACGTAAATTTTAGAACAAAATGAATAGTTCTGACGAGCAGAAGTATCCGTGAATTCAACCCAAAGTGCTTCCTGCACAAGCAATCGTGGTCGGGCATCGTCTGGTTTTCCTTTCTCACGGCCCCTATCCACGTTTCAGGACGAACCGAGCACATGAAAACTGACCTTCAAACCTTTCTCGACTCTTTCGGTACAGCCCCAGTCGCGGCGTTTTGACGAGAAGGCATGTTTTTGTCTGGTTTCTTCCGAAACAACGCAGGAATGCACGTCCCGCATGGTGACTTCCGCCTACAGCCCCAGACCGGAAGTACGCCTGACGCGCCATGACGTAACAGAGCTGAGTTCGTGTATAGGGTCTAATAGTACCTTTGCTTCCCATCAGAGTGATGGGGGAGCTTCGGGGAAGAAAAAGATGAAGAATCAGCTTCACGAGCTCCCTCCTCCCATAAATTGTACAGTAAAAGGTCACGAAGGCTTACAATACACCACGTACATATTGCAGCAAAACACTCAACAAAAACAACAATAACAATGCATTTTAGCATAAGTAAATACGTGGAGCACATTGAAACAACTAAAATAATAACTATAAATGATAAATAAGAAAATCAAATAAAACGCAGCAGTTTACATATAGTCATATTTTCATAAATAAGTATAAGCTCAAATTTGTTTTATGTGAAGTCATTTCTTTATTTTTAGGCAATTTTAAGCATTTATGAAGAAATTCTACAATTCTTGAAGTTTACATTTTATCATTTGTTCTCCGTAACTTGTTTTGCGCGAAGAAATGTTTCACATATCTGCTGCTACGTGCGGGATATGGGACCGTTTTTCTAGAGAAGCATACGCTAATTGAACAAGAAAATGCGTACGATTTAATATTTCGTGTTAATAGCCTAAGCTTATACGATATGAATGCATGTTGTGGATGTACATTATACAGTATTTCTGAAACATGGAGCAGAGGTGTGTTCATATGAAACGTTTTCTAGATTTATTAGCATTTTTCTTTTGTAATACGTGCATTTTTTAGTTTTTTCAGAGTGGTATTTCCCTACATTAAATGACTGCAAAATATAGGTGCGAATAAAATAGTGTGTCGTGCATAGAAGAAGATTTGACAGCAGGAGGTAAAGTATAACGATCTCATACTTTAGCTCCTATACTGTCTACAGATGCTTAATAGTCTCGACGCGACGTAGTTTGCGTACCTTGCGCTGAGAGCACCCTGATAATACAAAATGCCCCCCCCCCCCCCCCCCCAAAAAAAAAAAAGAGAAAAAGTACAAGGCTTTTTTTATTGCAAAAATCAACTACGCATCGCCCAACACTCATTCTCGGCCGAAGTTTAGCGCTAGACGTCCGAGCCAGAGGCCAAAGTTTCAGCACCAACCGTTATCTTGTTAAAAAGTTAAAAGTGAGTTTCTGAAATTTTCAATGGGAAAAGGGCGGCCGACCGAGCTCTCGATTACAGGTCCTATAGTGCCAGTTACCAAAAACGAAAAGAAAAATAGGCTCTATTTTCCCGTTGAAAATTTCAGAAAAATCACTTGAAACAGGAAACGTTCCGCTAGAGAGCAAAAGAACATCGCTCGAGCCTCCCAACACCATATCTTAAAATGCACGAAGTCGCAATTTCGGGTCGTGCCACCACCACTGATTGCACCAACTCTGCACTAGGCAACAAAAATGGCGGCGCCCACGGAACACTGGGGCGCTGGACTGTCCGTAGTCTACAAGCGTGGCTTATTTGGTGACTCTGGTGCACGCCTGACTTGTCCTGAGCGGCGAGTACGGTTCAGCGGGCATCGAGGCGCCCGCCGCCGATCGGGCACACGCGGCGGACTTCGACATTGGACACGCTTCTTCGCATGGCAGCGTCGGGCCAATTTTGTCTCCGGACAAGGCCTCGGAAACGACGACGACGACCAATGACGCCCGGGGAATGGGGGTTGAAGCTATAGTAGTCGATCGAACACGTGGGCGTTCACAGTTTCGTCGACGGGAAAAAGCGTATTATATCACCGTCGCTGCTTTCGCGTCGCGAGCCTTGGGCCTGCTGCACAAGAAAAACTGTAGCCCCCCCCCCCTTCCCCCGCTTGTCAACTTAAAATTAACTGATGTAGGGATTTTCTACGGCGCTGCAGCAAGTTTACAATTGAAACTTTATGTTTATTTTCACCAATTAAAACGTTAATGAGTACATTTTAGGTCAGTATTTAGCCAATTAGTGTGTCTTTTTTTTTGCCTGAAGTCCTTTGTGGCGTAGGGAATGCGTAGTCACATGCCCCTCGCAGCATTGTCATTGGCCGAGATGAATCGTAGCGTCCGGTACCCGAACCTCTTGAGCGGCTGTAGAAAGCCCTGTGTGAATTGCGTGCTGTCTCGTTTTGTCCCTGTCACGCTTGATCGACGACGGTGAAGCATTCACGACTTGGTTGACCTTCACTCCGCCCGTCGTGCGTAATGTAGAAACTACATAAAAAGAAAGCAATCGATCAAGGAGCTAGGCAGTCTTGATCACTGACATATATTTCAGCGAAATTGTGTTTTCCTTCTTTCGAAGAAATGTTTTGAAAGCTGTGAAGAATAATCCGTCCACAAAAAAAGAAGAAGAAAACAAATTGCAGCTATTCCACGAAATAAACTACTTACGAAACATCTTACGCTGATTTGCGGGCGATGTATAGAAAGATGCTCCCGACTTCAAACTTTTTTTTTAGTTTGTTTCCTGACGTAGGAACTACTAAGCGCATTTTCGATGATTTCTGTTTGCCATCGCAAAAACAACGAAGTGTTCTAACCGTTTTAATAGCACTAGCTTTTAATGGCACTGCGGCGGGATTCTGACGTAGCGCGCACTGCAGAGCAAATCTTTCTTTGATGAGGAAGTTGCGCTTTGATGCGGGCCACGTATAATTCAGCGCGACATGAAGTCTCGGCGTCTCTCCTATTGTCCCGTGGAAATGCTTTGTCTTTACGAAAGGAGTACAAGCGTGTGTCCTAACGCACGACCCAGCTCGTGCGTTAGGACACACGCTATACTTTTAACGACGTTCCCGACTTTTTTTGTTTTGTTTTCAGAGTCATCGTGGCGGCCCGGTTAACGAGAACGTCGCCTTGCAACGCACATGTCGATCCCTTAATTGTGCTTCGCTCGAAACCTGTGTGGTAGTGCTAAGCGCCGCCCGTTTTACGAAACTTCAGCCGTATTCCTTCGTCCATCCATCCAGTGCTAAGATGAAATTAGCTGGTTTGAATGAAACATACACAAAACAAACAAAAGAAGGCGGCGATTCTAGCTTTTTACGCTTTAGGAGGTATACAATGCGCGATACTGTTAACGCAAACGCGACATCCGCGTTTTTTTTCCCAAAATATTTTGAGAGGGCATTGTTAGGCACAGAATTTTACCGCTTAGTCAGTGCGACAAACAAACACTTCCCATGCACCACCAGTCTCGACGACAGTCCTTAGATTTTAAGAAAAAATGCCGGCGATCGTTTGTTCGCTTTAACAGTGTCGCCCAGTGTACACCAGAAAACGCGATGATATCTGTCATTATAGACTCTCCGTCCGTGTTTACACTGGTCGACAACATAAGCGGCCCCGTTTTCTTAATATCGCCTGCAACGAGTCCCCTGTTTTCTGCCCGTTTATTTCTTTTCGGCGTATCTCCAGCGGTGCAGTGAGAACGACTCAGTTATCGCCGTGTCTCTGTCCTCGGACACGACTGTAATCTGAAAGACCGACGCAGTAAAAAAACAAGAAAGAGAAAAAGAACACCAACATTAAAGGGGTGTTTTAAATGAATCCGGAGCATATGCCTGAAACGAGCTGAATAGTTTCACCCAAGAGCGGGTCGCGTTCACGGTGCATGTCAAACGATCCCATAAAACAGTCCGACATGCTGTTAACAAACAAGTCAGTGTTTTTGCCGCACCGGGTTTGGTGCGCAGAAATTCAGATTTGCGTCGGGTGAGTCGTCTGCGCCTGCGCCATACCGACAACAGCGCCACCGCAGCGTCGCGACTCCAGCGACTGATAGAGGGCGCCACTATTGGGCAAATATGGTGGTTTAAACTAAGTCGTGCGCCGTGCCATGTGTCGGCTCAACGCACAACGCACAACGCTCGGGTTTGGGCAGGCGGGCATTGGACTCAAAACGGTTTTCCCCGATATTTGTTCACTACGCTTCAAACCGGCGGCAAGTTGTTGTCGTGAGGGGGCTTTCGGAGGCACGGGAAAGCCCCCTCACGGGAAAGCGATGGAAGGACTGCGGTGCTGACAAACGGTGATACCCGCACGACGTCTGGTTCACGCGGTTGCGTGGGTGGCGTTCAGAACGACCAGGGCAACAACGCTGATGTAACAGTAACGACAGAGTCACCGGGGCCAACTGTTCCATTGCGCCAACCGTCGACAACGTGTAATCACGGAAGCCACGAGGGACCAGCAGAAATCGCGAAAGGACCTGTTCCGTTCAGTTGAGTGTTTTCCCGCTAGGTGCCGCCGTCGCGAATGGAGCCTTTAAAGAGGTTACGGTTGCAGTTTCACGCTTGCAAATGTAACTGGTTACAGGTACTAAAATGTGCCCAAGTTAACATTGCAGTTGTAGTATATCGCACGAAGAATGGCCATATATGTGCTGTGATTACCGACGCGCCGTCCAGTCCTCCCCCCCCCAAAAAAAAAAAACAAAAAAAAAACAATATGTACGGGAGAACTGGCGAAGAAACTTCTATCAACAAGCCAATAATGCCCGGACAGGTTTCTGATTTCTGACTTGTTTTGAAGATTGTTTAACACGACGGTGGTCGCGGGGCGTTTCCTATAAATACGGCAACTGATGTGCGCTATCGTAGCCCAGTCTCGCCCAAGTTCGGACTCCGCACGCTATTGCCAAGCTAAATTCATGTATTCCGTGAACCTCAGCGCCTCCACGCGATGAGGCCGTCGAGGATGTCGGAAAGTAACTGTAACGAAACTAAGTTACAAGAACACGTTATTAGTAACTTGAAAATGATTTCGTTAAGGCCCGTTCACACTCTTGCGGCCGAGTAAGACCGAGAGAGACCAGACCGGTTTTAAGCCTCTTGCGATCTTTTAGGACCAGCTCCGCTGCAGCGCATCCGGTCCTAAGAAGTCGCAAAAGGCTTAAAAACCGGTCTGGTCTCTCTCAGTCTTACTCGGTTGCAAAGGTGTGAACGGCGCTTAGAGCAAATGCAACTAATGACAGTAACTTAAATAGTTATACTAAGTTACTTTACAGCTCTGATAAGAAGTTTGACATTTCGGCAACACAGGTCTGCTCAGAATGTGTGATTTTATTGACCCCGGAACCCAAATTAAACTCTGTGTAAAAGTTGTACGAGGTATTGAAGGTTTCCTGCTGAGTCTCGGTTCTACCCTTCTAATGGCGTCTGCTTCTCCCCTGTAGGAGTCCAAGCTGGCGGGCGGCATGAAGGCCAGGGGCGTTACCGTAGCCGCTCCCTCTCCGCCTCTTCCACGGACAGCTACAGCTCGGGTAAGTCGACCAAGAGCGCGCGAGACTAGGCCTAATTGTTAGGCCTAACTACCAAACTGTATCGCTTAAGCTTCTTGCGGGAGGAGTGGCTAAGAACGAATGCTACATCCACACATAGTACTTAAGAAATCAGTGATATGAAACATTCACCACTCCCACTGTGAATCGACAGACTAGGCCTCAACGCTAGGCCTAGACTCCAAAGTTACCGCCAGGCTTAACTGTAAAGCCTACGAGAGGACGACTAATAACAAATATTGACTGCTCTGGGAATGAATCGGCCTTATCGCAAGTCATCGCATGGGTTCTCTCACGTGACCAAATATAATACATGTAATCGAGATAGGGCACAATGAACCGCAGCAGAGGTATGTGTAATTGAGCAGTGTCAAAATACACGGAAGCAGAGGAACAGGGAGATGCTTGTCACTCGACCACCGCACCCACAATCGTGTAGACAGAGCACAACGATTCAAATTCATATCAAACATTAAAAAATAAACAAACATTCTTAGATTAGGACGCCTCTAACGATAGACTACCGCGAATGAAGAACAACGAATAGAAATCAAGCGCGCCATGTCGAGAAGAA
This sequence comes from Ixodes ricinus, assembly GCA_037355805.1. Lineage (NCBI taxonomy): Eukaryota > Metazoa > Arthropoda > Arachnida > Ixodida > Ixodidae > Ixodes > Ixodes ricinus. Next base: position 96,258 of record JAZHYW010041594.1, read on the forward strand.
GTAAACATTGCACAATAATTAAAGAAGAATATAAGAATATACATGAGGTGCTTGCTTGATATTTTGTAATGATAATCTTTATTTTTTACGAAATCGAGTGAGACGTAAATATAGTTTCTTTCTCTTATTAATCTTTATCAGCAAAATAAATTTTTATGTTCGTAAATGGACCATTTTCAAATGTACAGCATCAGGTTTCGGAAAATCGAAAACTGAGGTTTCTTTGCAAACGATCCTCTTTTTGGATATCTACGATTTGTTTGATTCGTCTTGTCTCTGGTCGTTTTTATCGTGGAAAAAGATAAATCGAAATTGGGGAAAAAACAAAACAAACACAAATATCACCCGTCGTCGCTGACTGTTTAGAGTTTAGTATTTAGTTGCACAAAAACCCTTTTGAAATCAGGGCGGTCGTTCCCGAAAGGGCGTCGCAGGTGCGGCGCCCCTTCGATAGATGGCGCCACGGGTGCCGTCGCTAAAGAGCTACGCGCCGGCTCGCTTTCGTTCTCCGTCTCGCGTGACGTCACAAAAGTTGCGATCACGTCAATTTCCTTTTTTTTTTTTTTCTTTTTTCCGGAGCAAGTGCGCGGAACTGTTCTGGAGCATGCTAATCGACGCTCGCTCTCTCACCAGCGTCCGAGTGCGGGCGGGACAAACACGAAAGACCCACTAACCGTCTGCACAGTTGCTTGGACTGCGGTCTAGACTCGTGTTTGTTTGGACAGAACACTTCCGTTAGTTAGCGGTTTAAAAATAAGCTAGGCTTTTTGCGATATGGGTTTGTTTGTGTAGAGATGAGCGTACTCTGACCCAACCCGATGCATCGAAGCCGTTTCTGGGTGCGCGTGCAGTGTGTGTGCTTATCTCTCGGCAAATGTTTGGTTTTATATATTTATGTACTTAGATTGAGCCGCAGGTCCTAGAGGGCATTATCGCCGCTAGGGGTAAAGGTACAGTTATACAAATACACTCAAACACTGATGATATATTGATAGTTGATGAGGTCGACTATCGGGAAAAGACAGATCCTAACGCAGGAAAGAATGGGTTAATCACGTTCGTTTAAGTCATTAAAAAAATAAAACAATATTACTGGGTAGTCAACTGTATTCTATAACTGCGTTAAAAAAATCGATGCATTTGAAAGCATCGGTCCTACAGCTGTGAGCAGTTGTGCGGACCACTACTTGCTACTTTACAACTTGGGTAATTATTTGTAGATATATCCGTATATAATTAATTAACTTCAGTGGAGTAGCAGCGGTCCTGCATAGACAGTGCTGACATCTAAAAGAAACTCAGTCATTAAAGAACAAAGAATACTAAATGCGTTGATCGAATACCGCCTCTCAGGTTATTTGGTTACCGAAAAAGAAAACGTGCACACTAGTCCTATTTATGACAACTGTTGATATTGAAACAGCTCTCTTTATTAAGACATGTCGTCGTCTCTCACATATATTCTAAAGTTCATTAATTAATGCTTAAAATGCTCATTTCGCAGAGTTTTTCACAAAGGAGTGGCTGAACATGAGCGGCAGCAATGCCACTAATTTAGTGACATTAATAGTACATAGCAGTTATAAACTTTACAGTGCTCTGCAAATACCTATATCTAATTTGCAATAATGCCGTAATAATGTAATCTTGATTTAACTATTTAGTAATATTAAAATGCTAGGCGCGCTTGTATATAGGTTAAGTGCGCGCACTTAACACAAGGGCGTTCTTTGTGTAGAACCACTGACATAAAGCGACCACAATTCTGGCGAACTTGGCAAGATGGACCAACAGAGAACATGAATGGGCTAGGCAGAAGAACAAATATAATTTTTTAGCAACCAAACATACTAAAAACTCTGTTTGTATGCTGTTTTTTTAACATTATGCATTTTAACTGTCTAATTCCCGGTACGAGAAACAGAGGAAACAGCAACATATTCAATGCACAAGTTGAGTAAAACCCAAGTCGGACAAAACAGGAGCAAGGCATCTATATTCCCGGTCTTTAGAGTTGCCTGCAAATGTATCTGCGAGCGCCTGGCTTCATGAAATGCCCTCCTCGATTGAATGCCGAAGCATTCGATTGATATATCGACCAAGACGACACCGTTTCAAACAAGCCCGCGTTTGCCAACACCGGGTGACGCGACTGTGCGCCGCTGTGCACCTCCCGAAAGTCACGTGACATTTACACGACATTTGATTGGCTGCGATGGCTCGTGGCGTCCGATGCGCTCCATCATAGACGGGAAACGGAATGTGTAGTTACCGCGCTCAACTTGCAAGACGAGACGGCTGCAGTTTCGCTTCGGAATAATTAGCGAGTTTTAGAACGCCGTACCCAAAAGATTTGCGTTATAGCGCAAATAAATAACGTCGTCGATATGCGCCAGTTCAGAGGGCGGTTAGGACTCGGCGCAAGCGCAGCGACCAACGTTACTAAAATACTCAGTTGGGAAACTCACCCTTGAAACCCGGACCGCTCGCGTCCACCGAGACCAAACTAAATACGATAACAGCGCCGCCCTTTAGCGACTAGTCAAAACATGAAAGTTCGTTTATATTGCTACTGCGAAGTGGCACTGCGAGATGGCGCCACCGCCTGCCCTTCTGCGACTCGACCTGAACCGATAACCTGCAGACGTGCAGTTCCCGAAGTGGCCGCTGCGGGAGAAATGGCGGCGTTGCGATCGCTATTAGTTCGGTTCTCGAGTACGGATCGAAGCCACTTTTTCAAAGCAGGCTCTATGGCAGTTTCCCAACAGAGTTGTGCTAGTAACGTTGGCAGTGACCGACGACGTCATTTCGTTGCGTATACGCGAAGCTTTTGGAGTACGCGATTCTCAAAACTCGCTTAGTGTCTTCTGTGTTTCAGGCTGGCCTCTATCCATGATAGCTCGCTGGATAACCAGACCCGGTAGCAGAACGTTTTAGTCGAACGCTTAGGCGCTCCGATTGCGATGCCCGATAACGATACGATGCTTAAGCAAAAAGCACCGGCAAGGGTATCGGGCAGCATTATCGGATCGCAAACAAAAATGTCTACCAAAACTGTCCAACAGCGAAAACCCAACTCCTACAGATTACTGACACGCGATAAGGAAGCCCGAAACCAAACAACGGAAATGGTGTCTGCGTCTCTGCGGTATGCAGCGGGGGTGCGTTATCGGTCGTCTTTGGAGTGCCGCTGGCAGACAGGTTAAAAAGTTGCAAACAAGAATGTTTGCGTCTGCCAGGTTCTGACCGGTGCGGAATTTGAACGGCTCGTATTGGCTTCGAGCATTGGAAGCCAGCTACATGGAGCGCGTACCTCAGTTTCCTAAATGCGATAGGAGACAAAAAGAGAGGAGAGGAGAGAGAAAGAGAGAGAGATAAAGGAAATAAATGGTGGATGTGGACATATTGAACGTGATAGCATTTCTTTGGGCAGCCTCATCCGGAAAATTCTCACGTGTAACACGAAAAGCATGCTCGTACGCGGGTCGAGTGACGAGTAGTTAAATTGATAAGAAAGAACGAAAATTCCCAACGTCCCCCAAGAAGGGAACGGAACATAGAGACCTGGAGGGTGTTTGAGCGCGACGCTCTTCCAACGTATAAGGAAGCTTTCTCGACTGCGGAGGCTCAACTCGGCGTATGCTCTCCGTTCACCCGTAAGCTGAGACTACAGGCAAAGCTACAAGCGCGAGCTAGCCCGCGCTCCTGGCTTTGAGACATGCATTTCTAGCGCGAGTGCTCGTTCTGCGGAAGAAGGCTTCAAAGCAGCGACCTCGAGCCTCTCGTGGCTTGTGTGCATTGGCGTAGCAGTCTCAGCTCATAGGGTGCAACGGAGTATAGATGCAGACAATTGTACTGTACTTATTACAAGCTAATGCATATTATCTTGTAATCAATTACTTTTTGAGTAATTTTTGTAATCAATTTGTAGAATTACTGTTTTTAGAAAGTAATCGCAAGAGTAATCTGGTTATTTTTGGAAGTACGAAAATTACTTGTAACCCTAACTTTTTCTCCTCCCCTGTCTAATGGCGCCCTTTGTAAGAGTTTCACACCAAGGAATCCCAGAACCAAGTCTCCGACTGGAGGGTGTTGTACCAAAATTGGTGGATAAAGGAGATAAGTAGTTCATAATTCGGCGATTCTAATCTAATAATGAACGTTACAAAAAACAACACCGTTTTCAAACAGACGAACAAAAACATGTTTTAAAATCTGAAGTAATCGGAAAAGTAGCGGTTACTTTATCAAGTAACGTCCAGTGATTTTTCTTCTCAAGTAATCTAATTGAATGCCTTTTAACCGAGAGTAATTGCATTTGTAATCAATTACTCTTTTCTTTTCGTGTAACGTATACAAGACTGGCTAGATGGCGCAAGCCGCCGTCCGGTTAGAAGGGTTCACTTATATGGATTCATTCATTCATCCATCCATCCGGTGCCAGTGACTATACTGTACAACTTAGGAAAGGCTAAACGCTTTCTGTGGCTTTTCTGCGGCTCGAGCTACTATACAAGGTCGGTACGTGCTGTCCAATCAGACCAAGGTTTTGATATCGTGCCCGTAACACTTCCTCTCCATGCTGAAAAAAAATAAAAAAATTGGGTGTTGGTTTTTGGAGATATTGGCGGCGATGGTGAAGCTGGGTGGCTTTAGTAAGATGGAGAATAGTTCCGCGGTTGACCGCACCCGACGCGTGGCGGTTAAATATTGTGGATAATTGTGGCTATAAAGGGTGTACAAGTCTGTGGTCCAACAGCTTGAGCTCTGTATCGAGTAATGTATCGCTTTTTAAGAACCGCAACTTTGAAAAGGCAAGAGCGTGGTTGAAGCTCTCTGTCGGTGCACCCCGCACAAATTTTACCCTAGACGGGTGTTTCAGGCTGTCGAGAATATTTTCGTATTTGACGAGTCAGTTACCATTTTCTTGAACTTTGTTTCGTTTGGACGAGACTGATATAAAGGCAATTTTAATTAATTCTTGCCAATAATTGTGTACTAAATCGAAAAAAAAAGAGAAGGAAACGTACCGTCTCGTGAAACAAATTATGCCTAAAAACTCCACCCCCTCCCCCTCATGTTTTTTTTTTGTCTACACGCGCACACAAAAGTGAAGAAGGAAAAACGGATTTTCATTTTCCAATATGAAATTCGAAATTAATCGGTTGATGCAAAGGAAGACAACTCACGCTCCGCCACCTAGTCAACATCTTCAGATCCGTTCTTTCTTTTTTTTTTTTCGCTTGGGGAGTGATTTGGAAAAGAGATGCAACGTCACGCCTGACTTTTGTTCACGAGAAGTAAAGGCGTCACGTTGACACGGTGAGCCCACAGCACGTGGCCACGTGACTTGCTCTGAACAGATTCTCCCTTCACTGGAGTTCGGTGCAAGCTCCCTTGAGCATCTTTTTTTTTTTCTTTTTTCTTTTATCGAGCCTATCCGTTTCCCTACGAGTTTGTTCCGCTCATCGCTCTCCATGTTCTCACGCAACGCCGCTTCACCCCGCTGCATATTTAAAAGGGTTCGAGATATCCTGCGATTTTTGGTTCGCTCACGAAAAGAAAGTCTTTCGGGGCGGAGGCATATGCATTTTTAAGCGGGTCGATTTAACGGACCATTCCCCGAGATTGCAGCCTCAAGTTGTTCTCCCAAAGCGAGTTTTGCAAAGAAGTTTTCTCCCGCGTCTCTGAGCGTTTGTGCGCGAATAGATTTCTTCGGTTAAAAATGGGCACCGCTCCGACATCGGAACGCTTGTAACGAAGTTCGACATTGCAGAGTTATCTTGTTCTTCCCGTTGCTTCGATGAAATTGTACGCCCTACGCTTCGTTTTTAATTAGATACCGAAAGGTCAAAATTGCATTTGCCAATTTCCTGTTAGACAAGGGAACCCTGTAGTTCAAGAGGGCCATGTTTAGACCAGGGTCGCACACAAAAGACTTTAAAAACTGCAGCCAACGGGACAATGATTTCAACACCATAATTAGGTCATACGACACCGCACGCTAGAAGAAATCACGGATTGCGAAGGCTTCATTACATTGTCCAAGCTACAATCAGCGGGGTTATTAAGAATAATATTAACTTGGAATGCATGTCCAATGATCAGATAACTATGCCCTGCGTTTTAAAAGAACCCTGGATGTTGTGGACTTTGCAGATATTATGAACTGTTTGTTGTGAACTTTTATTCCGTTGCGTTTTGTCGGAGCCTGATTCTTTTGTGACTAGGATTAATTTGTGTGGTCACTAAGCTGTCATATCTTATGGGGGCAGGAACCTGTAAAGGTACAATGTGTGGCTTTGTTTTTTTCATCCCCTCCACGACCATGAGGTCAATGAAAATGAAATAAAATTAAGCTTATTAACTTTTCTTTTCTTAGCATTTGTTCGGTTTGGAGGTAACCTTTTTATAGCTGGAATACTTAGCTTCTAGGAACTTTTGTTTGTGTATTAAACCTTCAAAACTCTCAAACCTTAAAATCCCACGCAAAAGGATTGAGTTATTAACTGCGAACTAAATCCATAGCCAAACGCTAGTGACGGATCTACCAAGAAATATGAAGAATTTACGATGCGCAAACAAACACCATGGCTCCGAATTTTAACTCTTTAGTTCACACTGAAACATTTACTCCCCCACGTTCCGTTTTTTTTTTTGTGTGCCTTTGCGATTACTTTAATTTATGAAACAATACTTTGGCAGATCAGTATCGAAGGCCCGACGCCGCTCCTGGCTCACTTTTCGAATCACGGTTGGAAGCGGAGCTGCTAGCTCTTATAACAAGATATCGTTCTGGGAAGACAGAATCTGCTAAAGCACTCCAAAACTGGTCGAAAATGTTGATCGGCAGAATATGCGTTTGTTTCGCTCAGGTGTATGCTTCACGGAATCGCATGGAGAAGCAAGGTGCGTGTTGAGCGACATCTCACAACGCATTAGTGCTTCGTGTTCAGTCAGTCCGACTAAAACCTAAGAAAGGAGGACACCTAAGAAAAGGAGGATTGCTCGAAGCAAGTGGGTGGTTATAGTTTTTGGGGGGAAAGGGGGCGGGGGATATAGATTTCGACAAAGGTAAATGCTCACAAAATAACAAAAGGTATTCAGTTTCGCAGTTCTCATCAAATCATACCGACTAACAACAACGTAGTAAGATGTATTGCGCGTGGCCAGTCAATTTTGGTGCTTTGTTTTCTCTCTCTCTTGTAGGGACCGTAACTGTATACCTGGTTGTCACATGAAGTAAAAAAAAAAGAAACAACTTTGGTGTATTATCGGTGCACTGGGCGGTTTAGTGGTTTGTACAAGAGTTGATTGTCGGAGAAGAAACAGTACACCTATTGGCGTTTGAAACGTCTGTGTTTTGATAAGATAACATATCGCTATTGTAAAACGCACCTAGGTATATTTTAATTCGACACATAATCGGGGAAATTAGTTGTGTTCCGCGAGGAGCGATCTTGTCTACTCTTTTTGCAGTGTTGTGGTAAGACGTAGCGTGACTGCTGATCTATGACGCCGACTCGTATCGAAGCGCCATTTGAATCTTCGAACCAAACCAAAAAACAATTAAAAAAATATATATTAAAAAAGAAGCTTTTGGAGGAAAGGGGCATTGTTATTCGATAATGATTGACGATCGCTTGTCAGATGTGATGGATGATTTATAAATGACGACAGAGGCGGGTTGACGGCCGGGAGTCAGAAAAAGTCCTTTCCAAAGAGGGTTTCTCGGAGAACTTTGGGCTCTGTTGGCATTCAGTGAAGCGTACTGAGGCCGAAACTTCGTCACTTGGGTGAGGCTCGTTCATGGTCCCTCCAGGTTAGAGGTCTTGATGACCCGTAAACCTCTTCCGCAACGGTGGCGTGTGGTATCATATATCACGAGTTCCGTCATCTCCGTCTTGAGATTCGATAAGTCGCTACGACTTTTTTTCATATCCCAACATGACTTCATCTTGTATAAGAAGAAGTAGCCTACGAGAAGTATGGACGTTTCTAACGATCCCATTGTGCATTCGTGTTCATTCGATTGATACCTTCTTCTCGAGTCGCTCAAACGCGTCAGATCTCTAATCATCGTTGTCAATTTCGCCACTGAGCAGTGATTTACTGGCCACGAAAAAAACAACCTATAGCAGTTTTAGTTCCTCCCGATCAAAGAGTTATTAATTAGGTCACTCGATAACTCGGTAGCAAACGTATCTGCATGCCACTATTATTATTATGGTTACTGTATTACTTTTATGGTTACTGTATCATGAATCATTGAAACCGTCACGTTTCTGACATTATTATAGATTACGCGAGGCTTTTCTTTTCTTTCTTTCCTCGCACGACGTTAGTTCTTTTAGGCCTACGTCATTTTTCCCTATTAACGGCTCGAAGAAGACCAGAAAGTAGCGTTTCTTAGTAATTAATAGGGAGTTTTCGTAGACCGCGTTTCCCCTCTCCGCTAAGCCCTCCGCAACGAAGAGAGCCGCTACTGCGCCTGCGCGCCGATAAAGTTCAGTGTAAGTTCCGGGTATCGTAGCGGGTTGCGGAGCGCGTTGCAGGACGGCGAAAACGATCTACGAAAACTCTTTATTACCCCAAAAGTAATAAATGTGTCCTACCAGGTTAGTTACAGGGCAGAATAAGTACAAAGTGTACAAATTTTTCTGCGATAGTGTTCAGTGACCGGTAACATGCTATTCACAAGTTTTTTTCTTTTTTTTTCTGAAACTTTTAATAGGAAAACGGGGCCCGTTCTCGGTATATATTTATGAAGTTGCTACATTTGAGCGGAAATTGAGCGTTCGATGGCGCGTATAGTTATTTATTTTTTTTTGCGACTAAAAGGACGGTGAAGAGTCATATTTGTTTTTCTTTCGGGGACAGCCTGCATTTCGTATGACGCTGTACCCTTAAATCGGTGTGGTGGTTTATACAAACTTAAAACCGTTTTTTTTATTGTATTTTTAAGTGATTTAAGCGATATCGAAGATGCTTTAGCAGACCTACGATTAACATACCGCTGAAAGGCTATATCGTAGTTCAACTAGTACCTCTGATTTTTTTTTTATATCGCCCCATCGTTTATCGCATAAAACGTGGAGCAACGACGAGATGACTGTGATTATGGCATAATGGTGTTCTAGAAATAAATCGACACTGTGGATGCGCTTTTGTTGCATTCAATTGAGGGGCAGTCACTGCAGAGTTGTCCATGTTCCTCCAAAAACAGGAACGAAAGCTCGTTCCTTGCTCCTTGTCAATCTTGGAACGCGTTCCCGTTAATTTTCTACAATTGGAACGCGTCGTTACACTAACGTTATTTCGGGTATTTTAATAAAAAAATATCGCGTCGTATAATCTGTTCATAAAATAAAGGGAGCGAGTGAAAACATTCGTACATAGCGTCGAGTCGTCAAAATCACATTTGTTCACTTTTTTTCTTTTCTTTTGTTCTTGACTATGATCTTTCCTCATCTTGAAGCTGGAAATTGAAATAATCTGATAATAAAAATCTCGAAATGCCTATTAAATTTAAGTAAAGTCGCGAACAAATGGAAAGAGAAAAAAAAGGAACGCCGTTTTTTGTTGTTGTTGTTTTGTCGAAAACGTAACACAAGTTCCCGTTCCAGTTCCCCCGATGCAAGATGAAACGGCGGCGTCCTCCGCTCCTACTAAAGGGAACGCGCTCCAGGAACGCCGTTCCTTGGCACGTCGTTCCGCACAACTCTGCTCTCGCGTTCCGCCGTCGTGCGTAGCCCGAGGCTCGATCGCTTTTCGCTTGCACCGTATTTTCCGGATTACAGTCCGCAATACAGCCCGGCGCTGCGCAACAACTTCGAATCATGCCGTGTAGTTCACTGTCCGCGGAGAGTTTCTCCGTTGAATGCGATTCAATGCAATGCTCTCTCCGTTTATTGCAATGTAGATACGAAGTTTAAACCCCTCGCCTATGTCCCGACTTTTTTTTATACTAGATATTTTTTGAACGGTATTTAACAAACGTGGCGCTTTAAACTGTCGCACTGTTCCCATTTAAGGGAAGGGATTAGTTTTTAAACGAGTGTAGTCGCGAGGGATATTAAAAATAATTTAAAAGTTGTGTTTTTTTTCTCTTCATATATATGATATAAAGTAAGGCGAAAGAAATTGTGGAAAGAGAGCTGACCAAAACTCGAACCAGGAATAAAAATATATTTTTATATGAAAAAGAAGAAAAAAAAGAAAAAAAGAACAGCGACGGGAGAAAGCCCGGAAAACTGAAGTCAAAGTTTGTTTTCGAAAGTCGGTCGACCCGTTTTCGGATGTAAATAAGGCAGCGGAGTGATGCAATTTAGAGAGGGAGGGATGTTCTCAATCTGAGCGAGGAGGAAGAGGAGGATGTGACCTGTGACACAGTGTTCTCGTTGCTGTTCTCGCGAAGAGAGTAAAGGGTTTTGAGAGAGAGAGTGGAGAGGAGGCTCACCGTGCATAGGTGGCGAACCCCCGCGACGGCTCCGAGCGATCTGGCGGAACCGCGCGCGCCTGCGGTACTACCGGTACGCGGGACTCTGTTGTTGGCGCCGCGCGCTTCGCTGCTGCTGCCCCTGGCCGACGCCGCGGCAGTGCTGGGGGCGCCACCGTAGGCGGCAGTGACGATGATGATGATGATGATGGGGCCGCCCCCGCGATTTGGGTCGCGCCCCTGACGGACATGATGGGCACCTGGTGCGGTGGGGGGGGGGGTTAGCGTTTTTGGAATTGTGTTGGCTACGGAACTGCTGCCTCTTCGTCTTTTAATTTGTCTTATTTCGTTGCGTGTGCTTGAGTTTTGTCTAGTCTCTAAGGTATTGGTTTTTAGAAATATTCCTGTATACGTTTGAGTACATGTGTGTACGTAAACGGATTTTTTTCACTGTCATTTCGTTTTCTCTGTTAAACTATACAGTTTGAAAGATATAACCGAGATATATAAAGATCATGTAGTATAGTGGAGAATTTGTATTTTTCTGGCCAGTTCGGTAGGTGAACAATTTTATATAAAAGGAAATGTCGTTAAAAGTGATAATGCATAGTGGTAATTCTTGCTCAGTTTCGGCGAAATATGCTGCGCACTTAGCTAATGGATTTCGAATATTAAGATCGAATATTTGTCATATCGAATTCTTTTCTTGCGACAACCAGTCGCCGATACGAAACACACACGCACACACGAACGTTACCTCCGATTATACTAGTCTATATTTTTATCCCCGGGAACATTAGAACTTTCAAAAGAGTTTAGTTCAAGACGTCTTTCGCTCAGTGTTGACATGTTGATGCATTTCTGCCTGTATCAATCCACACCCCTGCCATGATGCCTGACAAACACCGATTTCTTCGTGAATAAGTAAAGATGCCAGTAACATGTCACGTTTTCGCACTCTGGGCGGCCTCAAATGCATCAAAAACAAAGCGCCGTTTTTTTTTCGCATTTATCTTTGCTATTACCGTTTCACACCTCTTTAAAACACGGTTGAAAACAAAACAAAAACAGCGACGAAAGGAATCGTTGACGTCCCGGCTGGTGCAAATCGACAAAAACAAAACAAGCTAGAACAAACTGGATGCCAAGGTTTCTCCCGGTTGACCGTACCTCGCACGCAATGGGGATCTCTGGTTGCCTGCGAAGTCCCGAGATTGGGCTTGTCTCTTCGAGCAGCTGTGGATGAAAGGTGGTGGGAGGGTAGGGCCACATAAAAGATGGTAATGCGTCGGTCGTCCTCAACGAACGAGATGAGGACGGCGAACTCGGGATTGCAGCAAAGCCGGGCTGAGAGCGATTACTCAGACTTTTTTTTTCTATCGCACTGAATGTTACCTTTTCCCTTTTTCATGGTCCGTCTTTTATGGGATCTTTAGGATCGAGTCACCTTTTCTTTCCTCCTTTCAGTCGTTTCGTGCAATCTGGCCGTACTCTTTTTTTGATGTAACGCGGGGTAATTTCAAAGGACGTATATATATAAAAAGCTGTTACGATAAAAAAAAAGGTAGGGAACTAGATAAAGCAGTGCAACGAAGAGCAAGCGTAATGATGATAAATTTCTTGTTTGTGCGTTTTGTATTTTTTTTTATACCGACGTTCCAAGGGGCTGCCCGCGAGCTTATTACATTTACGATATCTATCGCACGCCGTGAGGTTTCACGTAATATCGGAGGTTCGTTTTCTTATACTTTTCCATTCACGCTTAATAAGCTCGAATGGGGGATAGTGATGACGTCAATTTCGTTGCGTGTGCTCGCGCACACCGGTAGCTGCTGACTCATGGAAAGATAGTGCGCCGCTTATTATCACCTTTTTCGTTGAGCCTCGCACCCAGCCACGTTGTCTCCATATCCGGTATGCGTTCCGAAAAAAAAAAAAAAGCAAGAGATTACAGCCCTGAATAAGTAAAAAAGTATAGAAGGGTCATAACAAGAACGACTGACGGTTGCAATTAAAATGTTAACACGTTCTACTGTCGAGGCGAGAAGACAGCGATGTTTTCACGCATACCGGAAGTTCCAGAATTAAACATGGCGGCGCCCACGTAGAAAAGGTGTATAGACACTCAAATGTTCGGTTCACCATCCTTTTGACTTAGCCGACTTTACGAGCTGATGGGACCAATCGCAGAACGTCAAAAAGTGCACCTTCATGGTGTTCGTCATGTTTTTGTACGTGTACTATCATCGCTGAACCAATCATAAACAGAAAAGGCCCAGTGACTTGCGCTTTTGACGATGCTTGATTGGTCTCATGTACCTCGTAGCGTCTGCAGCGCGAAGTAGGTATAATGCTAATATCCCCGAGACGATTGAAGACAAAAGTTTCAGGAACAAAACATGGAAGGAAAAGGAACCGATTCAAACAACTGAATGTCTAGTTTTGTTTCCCGGCATTAAAAGGAAACATTTTGTTACAGCCTTTCGTCCTTTGTACTTTTTTAGTTCCTGATTTTTTTTTCGACATCAATCTTGTTTATTGTTTGGCTTTTGGTGTCAGTGAGGGTTGCAAGCGGAGTTCTTTGTTTGTTTATTAATGTGCCTACTAACAGATTCATGCCTTTCTGGTGGTACATCCAAACAGTGTAGGTCTCTTATATCAAATGTCGAGTAAGCCCTTGTTTGTTTGTTTCTTTTTTTTTTCTTCGTAAAGCGATCTCATTTCGGTGAGTGCTCGTTCGCACAACACGATTCGAGTGAAGTGGCTTAAAAAGGGGAACGAAGTGTTACACTCTACATTTCTGTCCCAGTGAATAAAAAAAAAAAAAAAAAGGAAAGTATTTTCTTCTTTTTGTTTTTTGTTTTAATATGTACTCTAGCTGATGCGTTTCACCGAAAAGGAGATTTCGCAGTTGCGCCCTGTGAAAAAGAAAAGAACAAGCAGAATTAAGGTAACAAAAGCGATAAACTATCGCGACCAAACAAAGTCTGGGGAAGAACTAGAGGAAGAGGTTTGGACGCAGCCACGAGACGTGAATGTACACGCGCCACACGGATGAGAAAGCTCTCCCTTTTTGCCGCTTTGTTTGGAAGCGTCTAAGTGCAGCCTGGTTCGGCGTTGCATAACACAGCAAAGTGGCTTGCTTCCTGAGCTTAATGCTTTCTCCCACAAAGGCGGCGTGCGGGAAGACTAAATGAAGATGGGGCTCAGCGACAGCGTACGAACATGCGGCTTGGCCGGATCCAGAGAGTGAGGAGGTTGAGATTGGAAGAGAGGGAGCAAGAAAGATAGCGAGAAAGAGAACATGTGAGGCAGAGAATGGGGAGTTTTCGTAGACCGCGTTTCCCCCTCCGCTAAGCCCTCCGCAACGAAGAAGCCGCTACTGCGCCTGCGCGCCGATGGGTTTGACTGTAGAGTTCCAGGTATCGTATCGGGTTGCGAAGAGCGTTGCGGGACAGCGGAAAGCGATCTACGAAAACTCCCCATTGAGAAAGAGTTGGGTGCTAATCCGCTAATCTCGGTCCGAAGGGACAAGTGATGTTCATTGGACGGAACAGTGACAGGCAAATGACGTCGACAAGTAAAGAACGAGAGGTCGAACGGAGAAGTAATGTAAAGCGAGAGTCATTAGATCACAGAAAGAGCGAAAGAGCCAAAAACAAGAAGAAAAGAATAGAAATGAATAAAGGAGGCACACAAGGAATCTTGCGAGAGCCTTACGGCAATTCGTGAAACCTTGGGATGGACTGCGGCAGGGCGCTACGAGCAAGCCACTCCAGCCAATCCGGCGCTGGGAAACATGTCACGTGACTACGTGCCGCGCACGTCGCCGCGCCCCTTCGATGGCTCGTAGGCCCCACTACGCTCCATCGTAAGGCGAAACGGAGTATAACAGCCGCGCGGACGATAACTGCATCATCGTTCCACGGCGTCGAGAGCTGTACCCGTAAGTGCGTTCCGTCCTGATTCCTCCAATCATCGCGGACAACTCGGTTTATCGCGATGTCATTTTGCCTGAATACATCTCAGTTCGCGGACTCCAGCAAAACGGACTGGCACCTAGCGAAAAACACCGATCTGGCCGGAACAAGTCCTTTCGCGATTCCTGCTCGTCTCTTGTGTCTTTTGTTACTACCTGTTGTCAGTGGTTTGCGCGATAGAACAGTTGTACCCGGTGACCCTGTCGTAACTGTAGTGTCAGCTTGTTCCCTGGTTGCTCTGCACGCGACCTACGCAACCACGTGAACCAGACATTCCGCGTTTATCAACGTTCATATCAGCACCGTGGAAGGACAGTAGGCAGTCCTTTCATCGCTTCCCCGAAGAAAGTCAAGCCTCTGGAAGCTTGCTTACGCCAACACATCGCCGCGGGTTCGAAACGTAGAGGATAAGAAGCGAGGGAAACCATTTTGAGTCCAGTGGTTGCTTGCTGATGCCCCAGCGTTGTGCGTTGAGCTGGCACATGGCACGCCACGATCTGTAATGGACCGCCATATTTGCCCGATTGTGGCGTCTTCCATAGGTCGCTGGAGTGGAGAATACACGCAGTACATCTCTGAGAGTGCATATTTTCTCCGTCAGGCGAGTGTATAATCGGTGTGGTTCACTTTTGACTTTTATGTATCGATGAACTCGAGCACGCGTTTACTTAGAAAAAACAATTGCGTTGATGCGACGCACATGTAGCGTTCTATACGTTCTTTTGTCTGTAACGGTAACGCATTCCTTCGAAATTCGGTGTAAACTGGTAACGGGAACTCGTTTCGGAAAGATAAGATGTAACGAAGAGAGGCCATCTCTTTCCCGTTTTTGAGGGACGCCCGTAACTGCACCGCCTTCAATAGGAAACTGCGCGTCTGCACATGGCAATGAACCTTTTTAGTAGGTCTCTGCGCATGCGTACACTGCATAGTTGGGTAGTAATTCAATTACTAGTAATTAAGTTACTGTAATTTAATTACTTTCCTTAGTAATTAGTAATTGTAATTAATTACTTTTTGGCTAAAAGGAATTGCAATTGTAATTTAATTACTTTCTAGCGCGAGTAATTGCAGAATTTCAGGCACAACTACAATTACTTTTGCAAAACTTTGAGGTGGCAACGGAACCTCCCTGGAAGCCTCAGCGCTCGCACAAGCGGCCTAGCTCTAGGTAAACAACTCGCGTAAAGCGACGCACTCACACACACGCATAACAGTTGCATTCATTTTGTTTTGTTTCTTACACTGCGGACTGAGAGACAATCCTCTTTGGAGCCTACCTCAACGGCACCATGTGGCGCCGTCTGCTGTGCGGGTAGAAAACAATAGCGTAAACATGTCAACATATTGAAAGAAAAAAAAAAATGTGGGTTTAGCTTTCAGCGGAAGTTGGAATTTCATTTTTCTATGATGTTACTTTTCTTTATTTTTTTGCCAGTTTTTTACGTCCCTCTTCTAGTACTGTCGCATATTTGAATATTTGTATTATTTTCAAGCTTATTTCCCGTTTGTTTTACTTTGGATATTATTAGCATAAGCGTTTTGAAGACTTACCTCGCACTTGTAAAATATTGTCACCAATGGTTCGGGAGCCCCGATTCGGTTCTTATGTATTTCTGAGCCATTACAATTTCAACTCAATGTAAATAATTTACAATACCATGATGTTTGTATGGAATGCGGTCGTATTAGAGCATGTGGACCTTAATTTTATATTACAGTTCTAAAAATATTCACATATAACTATTTGTCGCATTTTTATATGCCATAGCTAACAAAAGTCTAGCAAACCCAATTTTTAGCGATCTGGCGTCTTCCAGGATTTCATCTAATTTATTATTATTTATTAAAAATATAAGAACGTAGAACTTCATTGCCCCAAACTGTCAAGTTCTATCATGAATTTAACAAAATGCATAAAATGAAAATATCAACGCACCGCAGCATTTATGCATTGGGGCGAGGAATGAACAAATACGTTTCATTCTATGCAACTCGTTTAATTATATGGCTTAAGTCGGGTCGCTCTCGGAAACAAGTAATTGTAAAGTAATTGCATTACTTTTAAAAAGTAATTGTGAGTGTAATTAATTACTTTTCACGTAGTAGTAATTGTAATTGTAGTTAAACTACTTTTGAAGTAAAGTAATTGTAATTGTAATTAAATTACATTTTGAAAGTAATTTACTCATGTATGGTACACTGTCTCGCTTGGTCTTGCTTCATGCTGTCGCCATTTTCGAAGGGCACCGTCCCGCACGACCGACGTGGTCAGCGCCCATCTTTGCGTGTATTTCGTCTTTGTTGACGAATTCTTTGAGCATAGGTAGTATATGGGGCATGAAAAGCCGGGAAGCCGATTACAACGGCATCGATGTCGACGTGTTCTGAGAGTGGATGCATGTTGGCCTGCCCTTCATTTGTAGTTCACAGACGACCCACCAAACGGCGCATCGCTACTCGAAAAAAAAAAAAAAAAAAAGAAGATCCATTGGAGTGAGAGAAATGGCAGGGCTTAGGTAACTACAAGGCCGTAGTCAAACGCAAGTGCGTGAACGGGCCTTTACAACGAAGACATCACTGCCAACGAGATATAAAGCTACCCGCCTCCAAATGTGGCCGAAAACTACACTTACAAGTAAATGATCACGTACAACGAAATTATTACTTACAACGAAAAGAGAGCAGTTACAGCGAAATGTGTTGACTTATAACGAAAACATAATTGACAACGAGATATTGAACTGTCCCTCCCTTCCAGATGTAGCCGAAAACTACACTTACAACGGAATTGTTACTTACAACGAAAAGAGCAACTTACAACAAAATGTGGACTTAGAACGAAAACATCACCGAAAACTAGATATAGAAGCTGCCACCCCTTCCAAATGTGGGCGAAAACCACACTTTACCGAATGTATCGCTTACGGCGAATATATTACTCACAACGAAAAGAGAACTTACAAGGGAATGTGGTTACTTTCAACCAAAAGGCACCACTGACAACGAAATACAGAACTGTCCCCCACGCCTCAATTGTGCAGTAAAACGATGGGACACCGTAAAGTCGTTGTACCGTATTATGTGTGTTTGTGTGTGTGTATCTCAGTGTGTTGGCTTTTTTATGGGCTGATCTTTGTTGACACCAGACGTACAACCCTCCTCCTTTCTTTTTTACGACCCTCGTGATAAGGACCGCAACCTGTACGTGTCTCAGTACTTGTAAGCTTCAACCGTGCCATAACACCGGGGACAACGCCTGGTGGGCGCTTTACTCGCACCTGCGTTTAATGGCCTGGAATGTGTATTCCTGCCTCGCTGTTATAGCGTTCAGTAATGGAACTTTCAGGTTTTCGCTGTTTATTTCTGACGATTAATCGGCGTAATAGGTCGCTGTTTCTTTTTTTTTTTAAATTCAGATTAAAAGCGGATTTTTGTGTGTGTAAGCATTATAAAAGCTCGGGTTGAAAACGAAACAAAAGACAAACAATCAGAACAACTGTAATAAAGCAAACGCTGATGTTCCACACAAAGAATGGTGGACTACTTTCTTCGTTTAGGCGCCCGAGTCTTTTGCGATTGCGTGTTCTGAAAATGGCAACAGGCGTAAGAACCAGTTTTGACGTACTTGCCAACTCTATAGTACTTGCAGTTCAAGCTCAGTGCTCAGAGTTGCACTTCGTAGCAGGAATACGTATAATGATGAACCAAAATACACACCAAATCGTCATGTTTTTTTTTTTTAACTAATATGGTTGAGCATGTGGTCGTCATTTTGCGTATGTATCCCTCTGCTCTCTCTGCGATGATGCTTCGCAGCTATCCCACGTCATTACTGTTGTTCTCCCTATCGATGTTTTGTTTTTTCGGCGAAAAAGAATAGACACCGACACTTCGATCAGCCCGTTCGGCGTTTACTTTATTGTTTTTTAAATTTAAATAATCTTGTATGTATTAATTAACGCTCATGTCGCCAAGATGTGCGATAAAAAGAATTTAAGAAATCAAACTAATATTTCTTATACTCTTTTCATTTCTCTTCGCCGTTAAAGTGACTTTTTTTGTTTTTGGCGTTTATCCGTAAACAATGTGGCGATATAAAAATCGACGGTTACCGAGCTTTGAGCTTATATTTGGTTTTGTATTCATGCATTCAGTATTTTTGTCACATAAACCAAAACCATAAAAAAAGCAAAAGGAAATGCTTCGTTTTATTAGTTATTGCCAAACGAGCTACCAGCAAATATTTTTGGAAGGATGAAAGAACAAATAAAACGAAATTACAAAAAGAAAAAGTTAAATTCTGCAGTAAGGAACGTTGGAAAGTGAATTCCCTGTTTACCTTTGTCGGCATTTTATATCTCCCAGATATTTCTCAATATTTTAAAGAGCTTTTAATAGTGCGGAACTAATGGGATATGTGATTTAAATTACAAAATGTATTTATTTTTTGCGCTTCCTATTTTTTTTTACCTGTTTCATTCCCACGAGGTAAAGGGGCGTGATCAAATATTTGAAATACTAAAGCCAGCAAAAATAAATTTCTCCAAAAAACAAAATTTGACATTTTTTTTTTTTTATTGGTTTGCACAGTTGAAGTGGGTGGCCGATTCTTGATATAAATATTGCGTTTGCACAAGTAGAACGGAGCGGATTACGCAAGGAGCGAAAATATGCAGACGAGGTGGTTAGGAAACATCATAATCTAAACCCTAAGGCAAAGAGAAATAAATTAACGGTTTAGATTATGAGGATTACGCAACGTGCTTCTGGCCGGCTTAGGGGACGCCAGTTTAAGTGTGTTCAGCGAGGCTCCAGGTTCATCCGGATTTCGCATGGGGACTCGGGAAACAGCTGATAAGAAAGGACATTCCGACGTGCAATCTTTCAAGTGTAAGTTGATCATCGAAGTGATGAGAAGTTTGAAAACAGCTGAATTCATTTAACAACAGTTCTTTCGGCACGCACACTATATACTAAAAATACTTTCGAGTTTTTTTTAAAATTTATTTATTCGTTCTGGCAATAACTGCAGAATTAGTTCTTTATTAGAGAGAAATGATGAATGATGATGGGTTGATGAATAACAAAATAAAACAAGAAGCACGGCGGATATAAGCTACAGGGATATGGCTCGTCTGCAAGTTCATTGCTACAGGACATGACAGTGTGAGCACGGCGTTCTCACGTTTCTGTGCTGTCTCGTCTCCTCATCTCCTCCGGTTTTCGGCGCATTATAGGGGATTGTGGGAGAGGGATGCAGACGGCACGACTGCAGATATTGGACTGCTAGATAGATGGGAGAATAACTCTACGACATCGTCTACCACCTTGCAGAAGTGTTGTAGTTTGGGCGAGTTGGTATGATGATGTCCTCGTCTGTTTGTGCGCTTTTCTGTTCACCATGTCTACCACCTTATCTACGATGCTCTCATACTATAGGATATGATGAGTACATTGTTGTCAATGATGTGTCCACACCAAACCAAATAGAAGTGATGGATGGAGGGGAACTGGAGAGAACTGGAAAGCCGAGATTGCCGAGGTGACCCTTTCTAGTCGGACACTTTCGGGCGATACGATGTTGTTTACGATGTTGTCTATACTCTGCTGTCTACAATAATGCCTACTATGCAGCTCCTCTTTTTTTCCCCATACGAATTGAAGTGCAATGGGAAGGAATGGCTGACGCTGAAAGGGAAGCGTTTGGCTGCTTCTTATCGTTTTCCTGCGACGAAGACATCTTCGATGTTGTCTACGATGTCTATTTTGTTCTTGCAGCAGAAAAACTTCCATTATTTTTTAGGTCCGCACACCAACTTACATAAAACGCAATAAAGGTAAAAAAAAAGGTATGTCAGAAGTCGGTAGACCAGACAGCGCGCGCTTATCATCGGAGAACTTGTGACGATAGTTGCTCGGGTTCGCTATCGCGACGGCAGGCCGAGGGGACGCGACTCGTTCGAACTTTGTCACTCGTACCTAAGATAGCGGTGCCGACGGCTGGAGCACTGTGCAGATGTGAATCGTATCCCGAAGTGTGTGTTAGCGTGTGTGAATGCTCGCTACGAGGTCGTGGTGCCCCGTACATAGCCCTCCTGGCCGGTCTTGTTGCGAGAAGTTCGCCGCCGCGTATACCTGCAGCCAAGATGACGCGGGACACGGCCCAAGCGCAAACCGGCGTCGCGCAACGCAAGACCAAGATGCGGAAAGCCGTCACGTTCGACGATGTGCGTTTCTTTGCTGTTTCACATATTCTCCCTCTTTCTACCGCGCGCTCTTTCTCTGCTTACGCTTTGTGTTCGGTCGCTGGCAGAATCAGAACGGCAGGGAGGACTTTCTGTTGTGCCAACTCTGCCTTCCGTAATATCGCCTCTCGTGAGCTTCGACCGTGCACGCGCAGTCCCAAGCACGACGGAAGGCGGGGAGCGCGTGGTGGAGGTTGGACATTCTAAAGGGACGCCCTGCGCTTCTTCTTTTGTCGGTGATCGTATGGACGCTGCTGTGTGCTTCCGTTTTGCTGGTGGTTGTTTCTGTGAGTTGCGGTGTTTTGTGACGTTTCTGTTTCTTGTTTTGTTCTGAGGGCCAATAACACGGAGGTAAAATACGAAAACAAGCGTATACTTCCATAAGCACGAACGTTGAGAGACGTTGGGTACTTTTGAAAAACCGACCATTAATGTAGCCCGGTTTTTCGTACTCATCGTCAAATCGGGCATGTATCCAATGTTGAACAGCTCAAGTCTGTAACAAGAGTGTCTGAAATTCTCTTGGGGCTAATGTTTCGAAGTGTGTGATGAGGAGGGTGCACATTTGTTTCGAAGTGTGTGATGAGGGTGGGGGCCATACGATTTTTCTGAGGTTCAGGCAACCGCACCGCGAACGAGCCAGTGTTTTGCGGTGGGTCTTCCTAGTTGCCTTTTGGAATGATATAAAACAGCTAGTTCGCCGACAGTCAAACGAAACGGGACGAACGTTTGGCGGTATTCTGCTCGTATTAGGGACTTTTGGCAAATTATTAATTATCGTGTTCCGGGTACCGTGCACTACCCGGAGCCTTTGGAGCATGCTTTTAAACGCGCGGCCGGTTGATACCGTGACACCGGGGTGCACGTGCTTAAAAACATGCTTCAAAGACCCCGATAGTGCGGCACGCGGAGCACGGTAACGGTTTGCTAAAAGTCCCCATTATCTTAATCTAATCTCCGTTGTGTTGCCTCTGTACATATATGTATGAATCTCCGGACAGTTCAGCTGTTATCTTACCTCTTAAGTTGGACTCTACGCTCTTTTGACAGTTTGAGGACGCCTTGAGCATCAGTGTTTGCAAATATACCTTTGCGGTGCCGGACAAACCGCCATGTTTGCACTACGAAGCTCTTTCTTTTCTTTTTCGTTAAGTCTCTTTTTTTTTCTTCCTGGAACATTTGTAGCGTTTGTTGGCAGAAACGGACCGGTGCGTTTCCATTGATCTCCACTTTGGATTTTTGTTTGGTATATAGACTCGGCGTTTTGTCGAAACAGGGAATAGATGACCCTGCGCTACGCAATGCTATTAGAGTTTCATGACAGTTCAATTGCGTTAAATGCCCATACTTTTTTTCTTGTCATTTTTTGTGCTACACGCTGTACAAACCTGCAGAGGATTCTATAAAGCAGCTTCTTCTGAAGCCCGTGTTCGATACAGTGGTCGTCATTCTAGTTGGACAATTGAAGTCTAACTTACACTAACTAGGATGTTAATTCACATTCGACTTCATAACATTAGTAAATATTCGCATTTATGGTAATTATGACAACAACGAAAAAAAAGAATTACACATTTAGGTGGATTTAAAATATGTCGGTCGGAACACGGTAACGGTTTAGATAGCGCTGACAAATTCGTTTATCCGAATTTGTCAGCGCCATCTAAAGTAGCAACTTCTCCAACTGTCAGCCGGCATTTTTCTATTGGTTAGCGTTTGTGCAAGTGTCGGGTGACTTTTCCATCCATCGACGAGACCCCTCGGCGAAAGAGAGAAAAAGCCAAGTAGGATTAGATGCCACAAACAAAACCGAGATTAAAGAAAGAAAGAAAGAAAGAAAAGGAGATCGAAACCCACTTAGCGAGTTTCGCCGTATAGGGTTTCGTTGCGGTCGACACTTCTATGTCATCTCGCGATTGGGGTGGTGGGGGAATCGGCGTGTGGTTTCATCGCATTCTGGGAGATCTATTTCCGCTCCGAATCGGCCGCTGTGTTTGTTTGTGCTTTTTTATTTGTTTGTTTGTTTTCTGCTTGTACGTTAGAACGTCGATTGGCAGGTTAGAAACCGAAACAATGTCTCGTTAAAGACCGACGACCAGTTCGCGCTTTCCACTTTTCCCCCGCTTCCTCCTCTCCCCCTTCTACCCTGTCCACTGTTGCCTGTTTCCTCCTCCCCCATGGTGAGGAGGATCTTCTGCCTCGCAGAATTTCAGAGTGTGGTCATCGGCCTTTAAGCCACGGTCCCATTCCTCGTCACAGAAAAAGGCAGTCTGCCAACACGGTCCGAGGCGTGTTTTCTTCCCGCCACATTGATCATACAAACAAAACTGTCTGCGCACATCTGCAGAGCACACACATGTGTGAAGCACACGCATGTGTGCAGCCAACACGCTTCGAAACGTGCGCGAGGAGTGTCCGCGGAGATAATTCTGTCGTCATGTCCGCGGAGAAACTCCGTCTCCTCTGTATGATATACGAGCTGTGGGAATGTGGCTTTATGTAATGCTGGAAAAGGGTGTGAAGCATTCGGTTACACTCTAAACAAAAAGGGTGTCGTCTTACACCCCTTTGTCCCATATAATGCACCCCAAAACTTCAGTTCGGCGTACAGCGCACTGACATCGAACAGACGGCCTCAACTTTTACGAGGGGCTTGATAACGGTGCGATATAACTTATTCAACGGCTAAAGTACGCGTCAAAGAATACAGAAGAGAAACACCGAGATTTTTTGCAGTAAAGCCAAGAAAACTCCGATTATTATTCTTTTTTTTGTAGTCAGTAACGCGCACATTAGCTATTTTAATAAGTTGTACCACTCGGCTATCAAGCCGCTCGTGAAAGTTGGTACGGTCGGTTCGGCGTCAGTGCGTTGTACGTCCAGCTGAAGATTTTGGGGTGTCGTATATGGGACAAGGGGTGTTCAAATATACCCCTTTTTTCTGAGAGTGTGGCGGAACTCACTTTGTCTTCTGGATCTATTCATCGCCAGATCCTTTCAGGATACAAGCATCGTTCGTAAAGTACGAAGAAAGTACACACAAAGCTGGGAATATATATATATATATATATATATATATATATATATATATATATATATATATATATATATATATAAAGAGTAGACGGACTTTGAAGCTTTTAGTGGATCCCGACAACGAAGAATGTTCGTAACCAGTCCTGATGAAGGCCCGACTCAGGCCGAAACGTCGACCGATATCTGATAAAACTCCACTAAAAGCTTCGAAGTACGTTTACTCTCTTATACACTTTTCGTCGTCCTTCAAAACAGTCTTATCAATATATATATATATATTATAGGAGGTTATTTTATCTTGATTGCTCGCAGACTGATATCATTCCAGGTTTCACGAAAGCCTTGAGAGCGACGAACCTTGGTGAGAGAGATACCGAACCTGCGATTCGTAATAGGAAGGAAAAAAAGAAAAGAACAAGGTAGGAGAAGCAAACTACAGCAACAGATATGTCCAGAAGAATTGTTTTCGGGTCTAACATCCAAAGTTATAAACGATAACTAGAGAGAACCTGAACCTGACCGTGTAACCTGTAGTACTTCTGGAAGTGATGTTCCGTACAGTGTCGAACACGAGATGAAAGCACCGACGACACGTTTTATATGGGCGCTGGTGTACCTGAACGTGATGCCAGCCACGTTTGCGTTCGAGCTTTCCGATTATGGCTTACATTAATCCGCAGTCCTTTGCCGGGGCGTGCCAGATAGCAGATACCGTTCATTAGGCTCGAAAGGGAACATTGGCGGACTTCCGCGTGGTTAGGAAAGATAACACTTTTTAAGACTGGAAACACTCCAACCAAGTTTCAACAACAAAATTTAAAATTCGACGTTTCAACACAGCCATTTGTGGCAAATGAAAGGCCCGAGCTGGCCCCCAACCGTCGGCATTTTTGTTCATTAAACATAGGTTCGAGAATAACCAGTCTTAAAAATTTATTTGCTTTAACACGTAAACCCTCTTCCCCCCCCCCCCCAATCTCCTTCTCCCTTTTTTTTCTTGTTTGCTTTGTGATTAAGAATAGAATTAAATTAAAGTGACTAATATGGTAAGATTATGATTGTGATTAAGAATCCAGCTAAAGATTGTTAATCATGATTATTTTATTTTGTCTGCGACAATACTTCAGAGCTTTAAGGGACATTAGAAAATTAAATAAAAGCCGGGATGCCGAAAAAGAGAGAGAAAGAGAGAGAGAGAGAGAGATGGGAGGGGGAGGGGGGAGCGAAATATAACGATTATTTCTTCCTGACTGAGTAGTTCAGTGATAGCGATAAGTGACTCGGATAAGCGATGAGTAGCCTGCTACTGCACTCCACCTCGTGTTGCCTTCTTATCGATGCTCTACCGTCCTCCGAACACTTTTCCTGTAATCTATTTTTGTGATACTACTCCTAGCGTATCCGCGACAGGACATCATCAGTATCGCTTCGGTGCATTTCGATTTCAGCTGCGGTTTAGAGTTCGCTTGCGTCAAGATGCAAAAATTGCTCTCAGCGTATAGGCGTTTGCAAGCGGCCAAGCTTCAAAAGCTAGTCTGGCAACTGTGGGCACACCTTAGCCAGGCTCAGCGTTGGCCAGGCTTGACTAGCAGACGATCTACGAACGCCAGCGGCAAGATGGCGGCGCAGAGAGGCTGTGTACTTGCAAGCGCCTATGGAACGCTGCGCATGCGTCGTATCTTGGCGCGGCTGTCGTGTTTGTAGTCGCTTGGCTTCGTCTTTGTCTTCTGCTTCGGATTTGTATTTCGGCTCTTGTCTGCAGCTCTTCATTTGTGGAAGTCTTCGATCCTCACTGCTTCTTTCTTTCTTATTATGTCTTGTACTTTTGGCTTCCGCGCAGAAAATGGAGGCGGCGCTTTAATCGTTAATCGAAACGCAGTTTGGCCAGCGCCTGCCTTTTCGACCTCCAAAGAAAGTCATTTTATCTCGCAGTTAATGATCCCTTCATAAAAAAAAAAGGAAAAACAAACGGCAACTTTAATTGCCACATTTCTCTTCGGGTTTCTCCAACACGATACTTTGGGAAGTCAGCCATCAAATCGCTTACGTTGTGTAATTTTAGCTAAACCTTATTTGATCTCCTAAAGTACCGGGACTTCTATTTACGTCATTTCTGGCTAGGGAACGTCATCAAAGTCTACGTGCAAGCTACGTCCTAACATTGCGTTCCAAGGTATTCGTCTCAGCTGGTCGAACCGGAGAAACCGACGGAATGAATGGAATCACATACCAGTCTAAATATAAATCTCAGCCGTAAACAACACTTTAACAGCAGATAACCCGACTCGAAATTAAAACGAACACTTATCCCCCGTGCCACACGGCAGTATTCATTTTTCATTTACATCGAGTGGGATTATCAAAATGGGCCTAACCAGCCGAGCGCGCCACATCATAGTCAGGATCGCGAGCTCATTTGCCGATCACTTGATGTCATTCGACGGAACTTGCGTTACATTTTACAGTGCGGCGGGGTCGTGCGCAGTATGCTTCGCAGCACGCTTGTCAGCACGCTTGTCAGCACGCTTCTCCAGCTTTTTGGCCATCATAAGCTATCCTTCTTCCGAGTAGACGGGCCCGGTTAGATACGAAAGTCTGCACTCGCAGTGGCTGAGGAGAGACGACAAGAAGTACGCTGTCCTTCAGGGACGCGTCCTGGTCGCTTCCGACGATGAATGTGAGTACTTCCGAAATGATTGTGGAGTGCTCGCGCAGCAGCCCTTCGCCTGGAAAGCGTCGTTTTGCGTTGCCCGCGTTCAGGTATTCGTCTGCTCACTACACAATGTTGCTCCACTCTTGGTGCTAACACACACGCAACATGTTGGAGTGGTCGCTACATAATACGAAGTGCAGTAATAATAATAATAATAATAATAATAATAATAATAATAATAATAATAATAATAATAATAATAATAATAATAATAATAATAATAATAATAATAATAATAATAATACGTTTAATAATACATTTATTTACGCTGGGTTAGTTCAAAAGAGCAGAATGCAGGTTCTTCTAAGCAACAAGGGCTTGTGGGACTGAACCTTAAAGATTAGTGATTCACAGGAAAGCTCCAGAAAATAATAGGAAAAAAAGCAAAAACACAAGACAATAAGAAAGCACCAGTTCGGAGTCACACTTCATCAAAAAGTCAAATTTCAAAGGATCAAGTTCTTGTCCAGCAGATTAATAGACAGTATTAGAAAATGAGCACGAACGTGTATTACACAGAAGCTAAAGTAGTTACTCGTACAGCTAGACGTTAGAGTGCGCCACTCACATACAAATAAATTAGAACAATAATTGATAGACGAGAAGATAGTTTCTGCGCGAAGTAATAAAATATCACGTAACAATATAGTTATTGATCACATTGTTTCTTCGTTGATAAATATATTGCGTAATAATAATAATAATAATAATAATTTCATTTCATAATAATAATAATAATAATAATAATAATTTCATTTCATTTAATAATAATAATAATAATAATAATAATAATCTTTATTTCTACCCAAGAGAATCGAAGTGGCTCCCTGTTGCGCTCATGGGCGACTAGTCGTGAAACACAAATCAACATGGCGAGTTTTCGTAGACCGCGTTTCCTCCTCCGCTAAGACATCAGCAGCTAAGAAGCTACTACTGCGCCTGCGCGCCGATGGCCTTGACTGTAGAGTTCCGGCTATCGTAGCGGGCTGCGGAGAGCGTTGCGGGACGGCGAAAACGATCTACGAAAACGGCCCTAATAACTATGCAGCTGGAAATCGGGAGAGCTTCAACGGAGATAGGCGCAATCGGCTCACTTCTGCAAATCACGTGGAATGATTTCTTTTGTTTCGTTCCGCAGGGAACCAACGACGATCGTAATCTGCCGTCGCAGCTTGTGGACCTCTTTGGCGCTTTTACCGGTCGAAAAGTTTGACGTTATTCTTTCTTCTGGAGCAATTACACGTGAAACAATTAGCGGTCTTTCGTTATCGTGTTATCTTCGCTGTTATCGTTCGTCACCGCGTCTACATCAACCTCATTATCGTCATCATAAGCGTAGCAGAACTGTTATCAAATCGCAACACGACAATTAAAAAAAAAGTGCACGGATGCTTGGTTGTTAATAGCGGTGGCTTTCCGCGCATTCGAAGACTGCTCCATCCCCTTTGAATAGGGAAACGTGGCCGCGGACAGGGTTCTGGCCTAGGTCCCATGCATCTCATTATCGCTCTTCAGCCAATGAGACTGCCGCATTCATCGATGAGAGCGCCGAAGAACCAATCACGAGGCAGGAAACAAAGTGGGCCACGTCCTGTGCGTTTTTAAAGCTGTCCGTAGCAATATCTTGTGTGCGGTTCTGAAGACGAGCCGTGGTGACGTCATGTAGCGACACGAACGCGACACGTCAATTTAATTTGCGTGGGTGTCTTTTTTAAATTTTTTATTCGTGTTTTTATTTTCGGTGCAGCCCTGTGTTTCTGTGGGAGGAGGAATTACGTCACTGAACACTTAACGAGCCTGCTTTCCACGGTGTTCGCGATGTCATTGCTCGTAGTTGAAGGTAACTGCACGGATACGTATATGGCGACTATTATGTTGCGCTTTCTTTTCTTCCTTTTTTTGTTTTTGAGCGAGCTTGAGAGTACGCTACGCATGAAACGTGGTGTGGACGTGTGAGGAGTCGGGTAATTATCGTTGACGATATAAGGTGATAACACTTCGTGAAACTTTGGTGACTCACTTTACAATATCTTAATCCTTTCTGACTCGATATATGAACTCCGCCGTGGCGGGAGAGCAAGGAACTAGAAATGCTTTAAATGCGATTCTCTTCTTTTCTTTCTTTGTTCACACACACATAATATGTATAGATAGAGAGAGCGAGTTATTATTGACAAGAAAGAAAAGAAAAATAAAAGAAAATATATAGATTATCGCAGCTCCGCCTACTTATAGAATGCGCGTTTTATGGACCCTAACGTCCACTACGTGTTTTAGACTGTAAACTTTGTAAGACGTCTCAGAAGGTCTGAAGCCCAGCGAAGAGAAGAACAGCAAGAGCGAAAAGGACATCTCAAGAAGTCTCTAAAACGCACAAAACTATGACTATAAGAAGAAAAAAAATATTTTTTATCGTCGAGCATTACGTCTCAATGTTAGTTTGACAATTCCGGGGCGCCGAATGCGTCCCGCTATTACCATACTGCATACACAGCTTGTTTGCATTGCTCTGCGCTTTTCATTCTCTTTTTTTTTCTCTAACATTCTTTCTCGTCGTCGCTCTTCTCTGCACCTCCTCTCATTCTGTCCTCCTCCTCCTCTTTTGGGGTTCATTCTTCCTATAGTGAGCCGTTAGCATTGCGCGTGTGTCGTGATTGTAGATGCTGCGCTTCAGAGGCGTCGAATTTGTTTGTATAAATTCATACTAGACGGGTTGGGAAATGACGTCTGGTGTCTTCATGGTAGGCGCACCGTTTTGGCTAGTGCAGTGTGCCCGATAACTTGGCGTCTCTTATGACTCGACCATGTCTGCTTTGCAAGATCGACGTGCGCCTCTAGTCCCGTACTTTCGATATTTTTTCACTCTCTCTCTCCCTTCTCACGATAGTATGATCGCCTAGCTCCGTTACAGCCGAGTGGAGAACGCGCTGGCCTTCTTGTCGTGACGTTGCAATGACGTCAGCATCGAACTGTCACGCCTTGTTCGTCTAAAATCTATTTCCCTCCATCTGCAAGCTCCGCAGGCTGATAGACGAGCTCGCCGAGAGGATTTTCCGCCTTGCAGAACAGCCGAGGTTGTACGTCAATCGATGCCGTTATAGTTACCCCCCCCCCCTCCCCCTCCCCTAAAAAAAAAAGCATATAAAATTAATTTACAGGGTTGTTTTTGCCGCAAAGGATAAACTATATGTCGCCGAGCGCTCATTCTCCGCCCAAACTCACATGATTGCTGAAGACAAACTGTTCTACATTAATTGCTAAAAAGAAGAAAAAGAAAAGCGATGACGTTATACTTTGTTACCGGAAATAGTAGCACGGTACTTGTAACACGTCAAATCTGGCGCGTTAACTTACCTAAATGCTTCGTCATGACGTTAGCATACGAAAAGATTTAAAAACAAAAAACCTTATCGTCTGCGGTTAGCCGCACACCTGCAACAAGCCACGGGCTCGGGTCGAGTGCACTTTTTTTTTTATTTTCTCGCGGACACCGGCGGGGTTACCAAAGGCTTCGCTTCTTCCCTTGTGTTTACAACCCTCCCCGCCGATTTTACTGTCTCTCTCGCCCTCCTCGTCTCTTCTTCATTGTTGCCCGTTCTCTCCTTCCGCGTTGAAGTAAGGCGGCCCGAGGCCAGGACTTGTTCTTTTTTGTTTTGTTTGTTTTAGCTTTTATGACAGGGGTCCTAATCCTTTTACAACCGTCCTGGGCTCCTTATATGACACTGGAAATTTCCGTTATTTTTTTCGTCTTTTCGAATTCTATATATGGGAGTGTTGTTTCGTTTTTTTGGGCGACCTATCCCCTGACACTAAGGCCGGTAAATCCTAAAAATGAAAACAACAACAACAACAGTAGAGGTATAAACCTTCGGCGCTCATCATCTAGAAGAAAAAAAACAGACAAAACAGACAACGAATAATGAAGAATATACTACAAGGTGGAACGACGTAAAAAAAGGAAAAGAACACCTCCGTCAACAGCAATCTCGGTAATGACGAGAAGGCACACAGGACGGGAGCAAATAATGATAGCGAATAAATAAAAAGTAATAATAATAATATAAAAAAAATATATACGGGAAGAAATGCCGCTCGGATGAGCATTATCTGGCCGAAGCCAGCCAAGGCGAGCATTGTTGTGGACGAGGATAGATGAACCCCTCTCTCCACTTTCTTGGCTCCCTCTTTCGTTCGTCCTTGCATCGCCATATCTTTTTATAGCTTTGCATGGTCGTATTGCCGAGCGTTTTTCTTTTTTTCTTTTAATAGTCCGTACCGTTGTTCCGTTGGGTCTTCTCGCGCTTTCTCGTTCTCACTCTCGCGTCGTCCTCATCGCTCGATTTTTTTTTTTTTTGGGGGGTGGGGGGGGGTCGACTTGGCAAGCGGGCTGCTGGAGACTCTAACCCTGACCGTCGCCGCACACCCGTACCCCGAAAGATGGAAAGGGGTTAACAAGAGAGAGAGAGGAGAGAATGCGTTCTCCTTTCCACTTTGCTATCTCCATTTTTCGCTTCTCCGCAAGGACCAATATACGAATAAACTTCGTTTCACCGTACGATGGGCCTAAAGGAGATGCTACGAGCCGTCGCAAGCCAATACAACGTTGTTTGATTGTCACGTGACATTCGGTAAAAAAAAATAAAGTGGGGGAGGAAGCAACGATCTACAGGGGCGCTCAGTCACGTGATACGTTCGGAACTCCGGATTGGCTGGGAGGATGGCTTGTAACGTCCGCTGTGGTCCATCCTAAAAGTGAAACGAAGTACGAATTGCTCCGAAGACTGGAGAGGGTTCACTCTCCTCTCTCTCTCTTCCGTTTCCGCGTTTCCCTCTTTCCCCATCAACTGCCGTTTCCCCATTTCCTCCTCTCCTAGTTTCCCTTTCCGGGGTGCACGGGAGCGCAGAGGTAGTGGTGGATGCCGGTTCTGAACCCTGGATTCTCGTTGTTACCCCCCCCCCCCTTCCTTCCACACACACACGCACATACACGCACACATACATTTTTCGGGCGGAGACCGACCCCGGCCCTGGTCCGGCACCGCATCGATGACGTAGGCGGTGACGTTTGCTCTGCGTCAGGGTGGCGTGTGATGAAGCCCCGCCTCCTTTCCCGTTTGTTCTCGTCGTCTTTACTTGACTGGGGAGGGGTTTGACGCTGCAGTACTCGTTGTCTCCTGCAGTGGGTTGTTTGGTCCGGCTTTTGACCACATTCGATAGGATTGGATTGGATATGAATCCAATTCAAGCTTAGTAAATTAATGAGATGTCTAGTCCAATATTGGTTTGTTAGTAAGGTGATGAGATATACGATTCATTGGAGTGGATATCGTTTCAGTTATTGGATTGAATATCGATTCAATCCGATTATTGGGTTCGATATCAATTGAATGCAATCAATGAATTGGATATCGATGTATTAGTTTGCTTAGATCTAATTCAACCCAATGTATTACTTGGCTGAGATGCTCTCTTTTTGCATTGGATGGGGACTTAATCCGATGGCTATGATTGGGGTTGAGATGGTTTCCATTTGATTGGGGTGAGATTGCCGAGAGTTTCGTGGGTGGTATGAGCGCGAGCTCGTAAGATTCGGGAAACTATATTTGCGCGAGTGCTCGTTCTGGCGTTGCATTTGATGGAACCTCGTGCCTCGTCCTCCTGCCTTCGCCAGCTTTGCTCTCCATGTGGGAGACGAGGAGTGTACACATTTAAATGTTTAGATGGTCGTTAAATAAATACGTTTTAACGAATGAATGAATATTTAGAGCTTCACATCTTGGCGCGCAATCTCCGCACCCCAGCATGCGTCGTACACTCGGGATTACGTACGAATAATTTTTGATCCTGCAGGAACGACTACGTGGAAGAACTAAAAGTTTACAATACAACGCCAAACCAAAAGACAACAACAACAACAATTTGCTGCTCGAGCGTTGGTATCTTAAAGTTAGTAGCCCTTTACGTCGTCACAAATTCGTCATCATCAACGAAGCTTTCTTTTGTATTAATCGTGCACGGAGTTAGTTAGTCTAACGAACATAGCTTTGGGTTTATGAATGGTTCCATGGATGCACACGAGCGGACGCACTTAATTACGGGTGCCGTATAATGCGGGCAGTTTATTTATAGAGAAATGCACCGCACTGTCACGTGTACACCACATGAGAGAATTCCTCTGGACACAGCCAAGACGTCGTATGACGTCACAGTGTCGCGTGACGTAGTGGTGACGTAAACGTCACGATGCCATGCGACGTCACGGTGTCGCAGTATCACGTGGTGGAATTACATGGACATCACGTCATCGTGTCACGTACCACAATAGTGTGTGACGTCACGTGACTGTAGTAATAGCACGTGGAGTGACGTAACGGTGTCGTGTCACGCGACATCATGGCGTGACGCCACGTCGTTTAGCGAAGAAGTTTCCCCGCCATGACGACCCTAAAGGAAGTTTCGCCGCCGTAACGTGGTTACCGACAAAACAAGTAAACAAACAATCGAGCAATTTTCGCTGTTTTATCCGGGGAATATGTATATTGCATCCCTTCAAAAACATTGCCGCTGCGCGGCCCTTTCGACTTGCGCGCCTGCATGTCTCGCAATATCCCGTGACAACGCGACCGGTTTGTTTTTATGAAAAACAAAAAAACCCATTCCCCCTCAAAGTATACAGTAATATAAATATATATATACCCGCCTCTGGGGTTCCATTGCGGCACAGTGTGCGCATGCTCGCGAGTGTGAAGCACCCTTCCTGACGCGGAACGAGCTCAATAAATATATGCGTGGACGCGCGTATAAGACGCGCAGCGACGCATTTGGTTGGCTCGCCAGAAAGTTTCCGCGCGCGTTTAAGGCGTCTGAATTAATTTGCATAATTCGGAGCCGCCACTGACTCGCATTTACTGAACGCCCTAGTTTGTTCCCGGCGATAGAGGGTGTTGGGAAAATGTCGTCCTTGAGCGGTATTGTTTTATTTATTTATTTATTTATCTTACGACGTCGGAATATCTGCAGCGACTACTACAGTCCTTTCCAATAACTTCCTTCTGCACTCCGCCATCTTTGCCCGCTGGGCTGTGGAGCGCGTTCTGAACATGCGCAGTTACGTAGCTCTCTTTTTGACGAATATCGGACGCCGTGCCTGCGCCCGAAAAGCTCCGTGACTCAGCATTTTCCTCCTGTGTGGAAGGCGCTGAAAAGGTGTTACTAATAGTTTCATTATACTAATAGGCGAGACCTTCCAGCTACTCTTAATTTTAACTCTTCTGTTTTCTTTTTTCGTTTGTCTTTTAATACATTTCCACGTCTGCAAGTCATTGCTCCGAAAAAAATCAAAAAATAAATAGATTTTTTTAGATACAACATAGCATTTTTAGGTGACCACCATTTTCTCCGTGCATGGTTCATGCGATAGAGAAACCACCTTCCGTCAAGCGGAAGAACCTGGAGCCTGAAAGCCGCGAAAGGAGACTAAACATGCTATATTCAGCCATAAAAAAAAAAAGAAAAAAGAAGTAACAAATTGAACAAAGGTTAGAATGCAAGACAGAAAGTGTAATTTTCGGGCGAATGAGTGGTATCAAGCAACCCTATCCTCGTTGCCACACCAAAGAAATGAAATAAAGCTTTGCGTATTTTCATGTCGCTGCGCGAGGTACTTACACGATTTGGTTGACAGAAGGAAGAAAGGTTGCGTTTGGAGTTTGAAACGTGTACATCTTGATACAAATAACATAAAGCTACTCTAAGATGCACCTCATACATATATCTTAATTCAACGCATGAAAGGGGAAATTAGTTATGTTCCACAAAGAGCCGAACTCTTTAGGTTTTTGGAGGTGAACACGGGAATAGAAGGTGTTGATAATTCTCAGGCCAATCGCTCCCTTCGTCGCACATCTGCAGCATCGCCTTGTTTACACCAGCTGAAAAGTCGATGACTGCCGGAATAAAGGGGGGGGGGGGCGCCGGGCTAAACAAAGTAACTTCGCGGCGAACACATCTTTCCGTTTCGCCACACTGGGCTCGCGAGAGAAAGGCTCATCAAAAATAGTGAAACAGGGGGGCGAGGCGCCTGCGCGCACGGGCCGCCGAGTTATTTCTGCACGCCCGTTGGCGCTGCTTCAACGAATCGAGTGTGCTGTCCAAACAGAACGACGGCGTTTGAAGGCCCTCGCGCACGCTTCGGGCGCTGCGAGCACGTCATCGCGTCAGGCGGCAGAAGGAACCAACCGAGTATACATTTCGCTACCTGGATGTATCAGCTGAGTCGCCGGAAGATCGCGATTGCGTGTCTCATGAACGATTGATCGATTCGTAGGCGAACGGTGTCCCCACCTGACGGTGGTTTCACGAAGCTCCCTAGGAGGACTCGAAGCGTCCGTCGTATACGTCCTTTCCGCCCGAACCCCTTTTTTTTTTTTTTTCGTTTTGCACGGAACGTGTAATAGTTCAGTTTGTAGACTTTCTTTCTTTAACCGAAAAACACCGATACACATCTGTCGGTGTCAGAAATACCAAATCGGTTAAACCGAAAAACACGGATAGAAAGCACACCGATTTCTAGAATTTGTTTGCTCCAGCTAGGACCGTTTTTGCTGATACCCTCAACTCTTAGACATAAGATATAAACGTTTAGTTTGTCACGAGACTTCCTCACCGTTAACCGCCGTTTTCGGAACTAAGCAGTCAAGGCCAACGCCGCGCATGCGTAGTGGTGGCGTCTGCGGAGAGCGTAGTGGAGGTGGGAAAGCGGTCCGCACAAAAACTCCCTAATTTAGTCCCAACGGTACACTTGTGCGTCCACCGGGTCAGTCTTGGCCCAGGGGCACCGTTCGCCTCGGCGGGTAATCTCGATCAAACCGGACGATACGAGCCCGGCGGGGCCTTTCCCGGGACCATCGCGGGACACCGTGCCCGATTCGCCGAACGCGCGGACGGCATTGAAAAGGCATTATTTGATTATATTATCGTAGCGCGTTTGATTCGAACGTTGCTCGAGTCGTTCGTAAACGCTCGTCGGACTGAAAGGAACACACTGACTTTCCGTCGCTCTTGTCGGGACATTTATAACGGTATATTTTAGGGGCAAAGCTCCTTAGGGTCTAGCCTTGTCCGTCCGGCGTCCGTGCACACATCGATTGCAAACCATCTGTCTTCTTAAAAAAAAAGAAAAAAAAATGTTAGCGCAGTCGACAGGATTCGAACCTGTGCGGGGAGACCCCAATGGATTTCTAGTCCATCGCCTTAACCACTCGGCCACGACTGCGGGACGAGTAGGGGGCTCCGAGATGTGGTAGTAACTCAAGAGCTGGGGATGTCATGGATGAAACGTTGCATGTAGCCGCTCAACGTCTATACAGGAGAGGGCGCTGCGGTCAAATGCGTATATAATCGCGTTAAACTTTGCATGCATTGGCTCAACGTTTATAGACGAGAGGGCGCTGCGGTCAAATGCTCTAATGCGTATATAACCACGTTCCATACCACACATATCTTTCTGACATGGACCGTTGACTTAAGCGGTGGAGATGCGTTCCCACGGCTTCTAGCGGATCCAAGCTGATCCGCTAGAAGAACCACTGGCTCTGCATTTCCCCGACCATAAAGCAGTAATAATGAAGTCGAAACGCAACCCGGAACTCAGCACTACCTATGAGCAAGAAAAAAAATCAGCACCATCAGCACTACCTATGAGCAATAAAATCAGTATCATGAGCAGCACCAGAGCTTCGCCCCAATCAACATCATTCATTACGTGGAGATGCGGTAATTTTTTAACCCACGTTTTGCGGCCTGCCTAAAAGCACCTGCCATAAGTCCTTTTGCGTGTTTGCTTTAGTAGATCATTCCAACGACTCCGATAACGATACCCGATACTCCGCCAATAGAGAGTTTTAGTAGAATGTTCCGATACCTCCGATAGCCCTCGATAACGATACTATGCATGACGCAAATTGGGAGGCGGTGGCGGAGTATCGGCTACTCGTAATCGGAGTCATGGGAACGATCTACTAAAACTCTCTAATACCTTTGCGCATGCGTCGGTTTCCCATCGGGTATCGATATCGGAGGTACTGGAACGATATAATAGAGAGTTTTAAGTATAGTGTTCCGATACCGGCGATACTCCCGATAACGATACGATGCATGAGCAAAGACTGCGGCGTAGTGTCGGGTGTCGGTATCGGAGTCATCGGAACGATCTACTAAAACTCTCTAATGAAACTATCGTAGTCTGCGCTTCGTGCAGGGAAGCGCGAGTTGATGCTTTCTGCACAATATACTCCAATTCAATCGCTGTATAGTAGAGCGATCGAATGTTCTATACTTAACCCGGGGTCACACTGCTTGTATATATTTATCCATACAAAAGAGAGTCTGCATACGGATTTGAACGCGAGTCACCGCGAGATCCGTGCTTCGAATGTAGCACTGCAATGAGTTCAAGGAGAAAACCTGGCACGCGGCATTCGAACCACGGATATTGCGGTGACTATAGTGTTTGCAGACTGTCTTTTGTAAGATGTGTGAGCAGTGCGATTCCGGCTATAGCGACGAGATGTTTCGGTGGCGCCCTCGTTTGGTTACCTTTCGTGACGTCATTACCTTGTGTTCAACAAGTTCGATGGTGTTTGTAATGGGCATGGTGGAAGCCTGAAATCATAGCACGCTCAAAGCAACGCTGCCAACACCGTCAAAATTGAAGTTATTACATTCCTCTTATTTCCGTCGATGAGACATCCTTTGCTGACGTCATAGTCAGCATTCGGCCAATTGTTGTGGGCCGACCACAGCGACGCTTTCGATCGCTCACGTTGCCAATAGGCGCTTTGCAGGAGCTGTGCATGGTGGGCGCCGCTACAACCGACCTTCAGACTATGTTTCCTCGTGTTCCGTTTACATCGCTTCGTCATTACCATAGCAGGCCGGGTTATTGTCATTCTTGATTCTGCTCTGCCCTTCTCCCCAGCGTTGAACGTTGTAGAGGCTCGTCAACGGCCGTTTCAGCGGCTCGGTGTCTCGTTAAAGTGAGAGAAGGTCAGCAATGGCGGACGTTTCTAATCTGGCGCGTGTGCAAAGGGTCTGTCTATACGGCTCCGCATTCCTCGATCGTCTGGGGGCGCACTTGTGTTTTGCGAGGCGGGCGCAATTGACGACCGTCGCAATAAAAAAAAATATAAATAAAAAAAGGTTTTTCCGGAGCTTTAATAGACCTATTGCTATATTACCCAAGCATCAAGGAGAATGCAGGGATTGGTGTTCCACGCGCCACACGTGGTGGCCTCAGCAGTAGTAACTTTTCTAAAGCAAATACCTAGAACAAATGGCATCTTGCACGCGCGTTCGTCAACGCTTTAGTTTGGTTATTTACTTCGAAGCTTTTATACGGGGAAGGCGTGCGCGTGTGGCGCGTGGAACACCGATCCCTGCGATCTCCTTTGACGCTTGGGTAATACAGCAAATGGTCTATTACGATGTCGCGAAGCTGAAGTGATATCGTTCTGCTCCGTCGCGAACTTCCTTAACAACATTTTTTATAATACGTAAAAAGCGTTTCCCGCGATTTCGGACGAGGCGCCTTACAACTGGCAACCATGATTTTAAGCACCTAGATGGCGGAAGCGGAGTCGCAGGGGAGGCGATTGGCTAAATGCAGAATCTAGAGCCATATAATCCAAATCCAAAGGGCCGAAGTATCGTTACTTCGAAGCGTTGCGTATTCGGTGACTAAAATTAAAACGCAAAAAAAGCAACAAACAAAAGTTCGTTAACTAACTAAGAAAAGAAAATCAGGCCGTTATTGTTCTAGTACAGCGGGGACTGCATCAATGAAACGTTGTCAAGTAAACTATACTTAACGTTTACAGTAATTGCGTATTTCGCATTGTTATCAGTGATCGGAAGATTTCATCAATTGATATCTGCCATGATGAGAAATACACCTAGTGGTAAAGAATCAATATATCCTAGCTTCAGTGATTTAAATAAGATGAATCTGATTTAAGTAAAATAAATCTGATTTATTAAATTATAAAAAAAAATCTAGATTTTTTTTTTACATTTTGGTTTTAAGGCACACGGTCGTAAGCATTCGTAAGTGTGGGAACCTGCCTTCCTTCTCCCGCGCTCCAACTTCGCGATGGAGCGACGCGCTCCAACTTCGCGATGGAACGACGCGATCCAACTTCGCGTCGCTCCATCTCCTATAGATACAGAACCATTTGACGGCCTTTGCTTCGTGCCCTCGTAGGTGACTGCGGCGCGACGCCACGACGCTTGAACGCCGCTTTTATTATTACTTTTTTTCTTCATCTCGACGCTGTCGGGGGTAATCTGCCGAGACGAATGATCTCCATTCAGACCTCTTCGCGTAGTTTTTGCTTCGCTTCCTCGGCGGAGGACGAAAAGCTCATCTGTCTTGATTCAGGGGAAAGGACTTTGAGAACCTTTACACCGTCGGTTCGGGAGCGTTTTGTTCTTCTGGCGCCCTTGCACCGGTTTCGCTTGTCTGTCCTCCGGATGATCCGAGGACTGAAAAAAGCCAAGGATAGGGGTTGAGAAGTTGCTACGGTAGGATTGAAAAGAGCTACATCACGTGGACGGGGCTGCTTAGCGGTATATACGCGTATTTATTTGTTCGGTATTCTGTCAGCTCGTTGGGGAAAAGATGGGAGTAGAGCAGAATTGGCCCGAAAGGCACGCCATGAAACGTGTTTTATATTTGTCTTTTTCTTTTTGGCATACGTACTGATGGTCACACTAAAGTTCTCACACCAGTAGATCAGGCATCAAAGTTTATTTTTGCGTGTTGACTTCTTTAAAAAAGAAAATGATCAGTTTTATGCTTTTTTTTGTTGTTCTCTATAGGTAGCGAAGAAAGAAAGGAATATTGAGAAGGACAATACAACAACGAATTAGTCGTTAGTTGTTTAGACAGCAGGAGTTTAGTCTGCCAGAATATGGCGACATCGCGCTGTAGATGAGTAATTTAGCCAGTGCAGTACAACCGCTAGCCTGGGGTCTTTAACGTGCACCATGCAGTAGGGATACACGACCGCACGCCGGTACGATGCTCATCCAGATCGAAACGGGCAGGGGTGTGGTTTGAACCCAGGATCCATGTGCTCTGCTGCAGCGCGAGCTGCTTTATTTCTCCCACTGTCTCTCTTTGTGCAGAGTTTTGATTATTTTAATAGAGTGTGATTTTCTGCACCAATAACGGGTACAGTGGTACCAAGCCAATGGATTTGTTTGGGTTGTGAACTTTGAACAGTGTTTTTCTTTCTCTTGGCTGCCAATAGTATGATTTTCCCCTCTGCTGCCAGTGGTATATACCAATAAAATAGAAAACAAAAATATAAGAAATGTTTTTTTTTATTATTAATAGAAATGTTGTACTATACGCATACGCCAATTTAACGATGAAACATTTATAAAGCTTTCTCTCTCTCTCTCCTCTCATTTTCTCTTAATCTCACTCCACCTTCTGAGCCTTTCCCTTCTGTAGCTCTTTTTTTTCTTCTTGTTCGTAGGCAGCTAAAATGCGCCTCAAAGCTTTGCCCTTGAAACATACGTGTAAATATGTAAAAAGAGAGAAAAAAAGAAAAAAAAACTGAATAAGCTGAAAAGAAAAAAAAATGGCTAGGTATACCATTTCGTGGAGTATCATCAACGCAAAGTTTCGCGAGATGTAAATTTCCATTACTCACACTTAGAAAAAAAATATATATATATATAAAAAATTAGAAAAAAAAGGGGGGGGGGGGCGGCGGAAACATATGGAGCCTTCAACTGCATGCTCGTATCCTTAAAACGGTGTCTCGCTGGATAAAGCCTCGTCTTTGTCTGACCGTCCGACCGTTTCTCGGAACCCTGCTGATGGACTGAATGGGGGTGTGTCGATTCGGGTGTTCTGTCGGTGTCTCTTAGCCGGTGCCTACATTACAGAGTGCTTCCAACTGCTTGGTCGGGGGTCACCTACGCGTGCGCACTAGCGACCAACCCGCGCGGGGGACGTCCGCCATAAAAGCGCAAACGCGCTCTGTGGTTTCAGTTTCTGCCTCTCTTAAATCCGGGCGCTCTAGTGGCTCGAACCGTAAAGAACAGTGTTGCTGATGCCGCCCGCCTTCGTTGGAACTCTGTTCTGATTTGCCTGTTATTTTTCTTCGTTATTGTTTTCATTCGTCTCTCTTTGAATGGTTTACTCTTTCTTCGTATTGATTGTATTGTTGAGGCAGCAGTATACGGGCAAGCTTTGCTGCGGATTTTTGGCCTTTCCCAAAACTTTCTATGGTCTTATATATATATATATATATATATATATATATATATATATATATATATATATATATATATATATATATATATATATATGATGATATGCACACACACAAACACATCTTTTTTTACTTCTACTTTTTTGTGTTTTTGCTTGTTAGGCTTATTTTTTGCTCTCTATCGCATGCACTCTATACAGAGTCCTGTTTGGAAGTTTTCTTATTAACGTATCTCGATTCCGTTTTCCTGTCTTTTTTTTTCTTCCCCGCCTTCCTATAATGTAACTGATATATAAATATATCTTTTACCGTCTTCTTTTCCTATCTCGTGGGCGTCTCCACCGATGTCTACTTCCGTGTATATCTTGCTCCACTCAACATGTCCTCTCTTTTCCCTGATAGCCCAATGTTCAGCTTTGCTATTCGGTTTAGGGACCATTTTGCCGTCTATCTTTCTGTCTTCTTTACTCCCCCAGCTCCCGTATGTTTCAGTGCCCTTTTTTTTTCTCCGTTTTTCTGACTTTCTCATTGCTTTTCTTGTCCCACTTGCTGTCTAACTTGCTGTGTACACTCCCCGCATATCCCTTTGTTTGCTTCTCCGTTTTTCTCCTTGTACTATGGGCCTCTTTTATGTCGTCTTTTGGTATGCGCGTTTCTTTGCCGTCCAGCTTGTTGTCTATTTTTGCTGCT
Organism: Ixodes ricinus; assembly: GCA_037355805.1. Classification (NCBI taxonomy): domain Eukaryota; kingdom Metazoa; phylum Arthropoda; class Arachnida; order Ixodida; family Ixodidae; genus Ixodes; species Ixodes ricinus. The sequence goes on from JAZHYW010041594.1 coordinate 137,648, forward strand.
TTACGGACACGACAAAGAAGATCGATGTAGCAAAAGCGAATGCGGACAGATGGTAAGACGGTACGGTGGGCGTCATTTTTGGGACAATTTACTAGACGGGGACTGGTGTTCGTGTCGCGGCGAGGCCAGCTGAAAAATGGTATGGAGCCCTGGAAGGGCCATCTTGCAAACGGTCATTTGGAACGCGGCCAAAAGAGACGGGAAAGTGGACGCATAAGGTGACGTGTAAAGGGGACGACGGTTAGGTTGCAAAGTACAGAGGGCAAAGTGTGTGGGGGGGGGGGGGATTACTATACGAGTGACATAAAAAGTGGCGGGTGCTCGGAGGGTCATTTCGAAAACACTGGGGAAAGTAACGGTTATAGCAGCGGATAAACAAGGTTGCGACGTAAAAACAAACAAGCTATGATGTCAAAGGGGCGCATAAAAACGAACAAAGAAACCTACAGTGAACGAGTGGCGGGTAGAAGACTTAAAAGAAAAAAAAAATAAAGGAAGAAGTGAAACTTACAGCTGATATCCCGAAGCCGTAAGAGCAAAGTGATGTCTTATGGGGAACCATGAAGGACGTTGTAAGCAAGATACTGGTGATGTTACGGATGGAAGGCGACAACGAGATGATATTCTGACGAGTACCGCTTAATGTAAACGGATCAGTCTGATTCCGAAAAGAGACCCGAAAGCGGGATAAATACGTCGGCGGAAAAACGGGGGATGGACAAACAGTACTGTCTTATGTGGAACAACAAACGACATCGTGAACAAGATACGATGTTACGGCTAGATGGTGGCATTGAGACTGAATTCGACGAGTGTCGCTTAAAGTAACAGAGAAGTCTGGTTCCGGAAAGCGACCAGCGAACTAAACTATAAGTTCCGGACGGCCGTGATGGATGGAGTCGTTGATGAACGGTTTATCCGGGAAGATAGTTGCGCCCTTCATTACCGCGCTGATAAATGAAGGCAGTACAGTGCAAGCCAGATAAAGACGAGTGATACGTCCAGACGCGAGTTACGCATAAAGTGACGCATAAGACATATATAGATGTGGATGCAGGAAAGAACAGCTTCTGCTGGACATATATATTGGGATGTTTCAGTTGACCAGACTGAGATGGATAGGGCGAATCCTTTTACCCAGGATGGACGGGGAGGGGTCGGGGGGGGGGGGGTGTTGCAAGATGAAGTCACGTGGCCACCAGGACAGAAAGGAAGCCGAAACTCCAGGAGCGGCGGCGGCGGCGGGGGGGGGGGCGTTCTGTCACGCCCTTGGTTATCGGCTGCGTCAGCGCTGAATAATGGAGCGGAAATCTCGAGGACGGAGTGGACGGCGCTCGCCCGGGTGGGGAGCCGTTACGGCGATGTGACGGCAGCAAGCAGGGCGACCGCGGAGTCGTGTGGTATGACGGACACTGCGCGTAGAGAGGACGCTTTCAGCGGCCGGTTGTAACGAAAAACTGGCAACGAAAAGCGTTACGCCCTTAGGAAACCCTTAAAAGACTTACAGGATTGTCCGGTCGTGTATGTTCTTGTTCGTAGTCCGCGTTTTCTGAGCTGTCTTCCCCGTCATGTATACCTTCAGTCCCCGGCAGGATTTGAACTCATCATCTCGAGATTGTGAGCCATAAGCGCATTGCTGACTGAACTATATTCCAGGGTCGGGGGTACGGACCCCGCAAAGTCGAGCTCATTCGGGCGGCGCGGGAATCAGCTTGCGCGCTTCGCGGCCTTTCCTGTCATTGAGAGCCATCTCGCGGCGTGTGTCAGAAATGAAAGCGAATCTTCGGTAGGCGATGCCGTTCAGACGCCTTTCACTTCTTCCCTGAAAGGCCCATCGCACATTCTTTGCTTATCCTTGTCAGCATGATCAGGCTCGTATAATTTTTAGCCTATGCGATAACCGCTGGAAAGGTGTATATCAAGAAGACTGACTGTGTTCGAATCCAAACGAGACGCTGCGTTTTTCCCCACCAATATTTATTGAACGTTACTGGTTGAACCGATTACACAGGTGGCGCCGTTCGCGCCTAGCGGGAAGAAAAGTGAAATAGGGCCGTGTAGTGGGGAGTAGCGATGGTGGATTGGGCGTGCATGTTCGGATCACGCGTTTCTCGTTTATATATATGTTTTGTCGTTCAGGCAAATGTGAGCCATCATTGGACGCACGACAAGTGCGATGGTGAATCCCTTTTCTTCAAATCGCTACATACTCAACAACTGACAATAGAAAAAAAAGCCATTTTATAAAGATAAAAAACTAAGGCATATTTTCATCTGTATAGTTTCTCTCAGTATTTCTTTCTAATAATGAACAGTAGATTTGCCTATTCCCCCTTCACCTGTTTTTGGTGTGTTTTATCCGAGTTCTTTTTTAATTATACAACAACAACAACAACAATAATAATAATAATAATAATACATAATAATAAACGTTTATCTGAGAGGCATGTATGCCCAATCTTCTGTTAGTTTGTTGATGCAACTTGAGCGAAGTAATTCTTTTTGTTGCTGTTGTGCGCATATTTTGATACTATAGTCGCTGATTAACTTAATCGTGGCGAGTCCCGTGCACATCGCGTCGCTCCGCACCCAATCAAATTGCGGCATTAGCTGATGCAAACGCCAAAGAACCAATCGCGAAGCAAGCGGCGTGAACGTGATAAGCCAGACCCTGCGTTTATTTAGTTGGATGTGATCTCTATACGCACTGTTTTTATTATTATTATTAATTCTGCCAATTCGAATGGTAGTAATCTCTTACCTTTTCCGCCGTTAGCGGCTGGCACTGTCTACGAATAAAATATGCACACATAAATAAAAACCAACGAATGAAAGAAACGTCGCGCTCGGAGCGAGCGTACTGATTTGCATAATCCGTGACAGGAGACGTTAAACGACTTGAGATCTCAATCGACGACAGAATTGACCCAGTTTCGCACTGAATTGTGTGCGTGTATGTGTGTTTTCCGTTAAATCGAAGTTTTTTGTTTTGTTTTTTTATGGAAGGGAGGTATATTTAATTGATAAATTACTTACTATAAAAGAAAGACTGCACACACAAAAAAAAAAAACCTTAAATTAATGTTTTGTTGATCTTACTACCAAATGTGAACTTAACTGTGTAGCATGTGTTGAACAGGCCATATGCTGACTCTAAAAACATGTTCGCTCGTCTCCCCCCCCCCCCCCCCCCCCTTCTTTTTGTATTGACTCTACCTTTATGAAGACAATGGATGTCGCGAACTTTTTCGACGTTGTTTCGAACTTCTGGGAAACTTCGACAAAGTTCGACTTTTATTAAACAATGCTGCTCAACATGCGCAACAAAAAAAGATAAAGATAAAAAGTGCAACAAATATTAGGATAAAAACACCTTATGTAAAGTTGTCTGTTTTGTATTTTTATACATTATAAATGCAAACACGTAGTAAACTTCTGAACGATTTAGTCAGTTCGTTAACGCCAAGCAATATACACCCAATAAATATTACATTTATTGCGAAAAACACCGAGGCTAAGGTACAAAGAAAAGGGTGAAAAAGGGGAGGGGGGCGGGGCAGGACAAACACGGGCTCCTTTTTGTTCTATTTTTACCCTAGTCTAGGGTGTTTGTTTCGTCATTGCGATCAATTTACACCAGCTCGTGCTTTTGCACTTACTTTTTGTTCAAATATTGCAGTGGTTCTCAAATGCGCTCCGCGGACCCTTTGGGGTCCGCGAAGGCATTCTAGGGGTCCGCGAAGCCCTGGCTCATCAGTCAGACCCGGCAATAAAAGTTGCCCTTTTGTTTTACAGATTGAGAAGAAACGTTTTAATTTTCGGGCGAGTTATTCTCGTGAGTATGTCAATGAGAGAAGTCTACTTCACACTAGCCATTCGTTATATCCAAATGTTAGATCATTATCATAATTAACCTATACCTTTCCCTTACCCTCGCCACGAACGGAGTCCTCCATCCTCTGCGCCGATCCACAAGGGGTCTGCGAAACATCAACGGTTCAGAACCACTGGAATATTGCATCCCGTTTCCGTTTCCGTGGCGTCAGATCGTTTTTTTATTTTTATTTCCGCGCATGCGAATGATAGTGAAACTTCAATACCCGAACTTTCAGTCGAAATTTCGTAAAACCCCAAGCGCAAAAAACAAACAAAAACAAGCAAACGAAGAGCAAACAAACAAAAACAATCGAACCATGATCGAACCGTAACATCTCCACGTTCCTCGCGACATCCCTAATAACGACGGCGTCTTCCCTTCACGTGTGTCGACAGGACGGTGGTTGACGACGGTCCTGCTATCGATCCTGCAGTCACTCGCCTTTTTATTTTTATTTATTTTTACTCCCGTCTATTTATCTTGGTATGACTATATCTTAAAAACCCGGAACGAAATTATCGGAACTACTAAAGAGTGAAGTGTAATTACCCGTAAAATTTGATTCTCCTCCACCCCTCTCCTATCCGGGTCCCGTCTTCCGTAATCTTGCCTTTGTATATTTTTTTACAGTTTTTCGTGAAGTTAGGCGCGTCGTCGCCGACGACGACATCGGCCTAGGACCTCTATTCGATTTTCGTTTTCTCTGTCTCGTGTGTTTCGCTGCATCGCTCGCTCTGCAGAATCATATTTTACCGTCGCCCTCTCGGCTGTCTGGAAAACGAACGCAATATCTTCGATATTATTTTTTCGTTCATTTTTTGTTTTTGTCTCTCGTTTTTATTCGGAGCCCCGCTGAGTCTTGCCACTTTGTACTCTTTCTCTTCAGTACCTTCTTATTTCTTTTTGTTTTGTTCACTGTAATACTCATGGCAATATTTCCCCTATCTCGAGATCGTTTCTTCGTGATATCGAATTTCGATGTTGTCCCCCTTCTGCCCCCCCCCCCCATCTTTTCCTCCCCAACTTTATACTTTCCTGAACCTGTTTTTTGTTTCGTTTTTCTTTACACAGTTTTTTCATTCGGCTTTGTATTACCGATTGTGCTAAAAGAAAGAAAAAAATTGCTAGCTTTTGCAGTTGATCGATTACACTGGTAATTAGTCAATTCGGTTATTGTACGTGATTGCGCCGTAGAGGTTGATGCGCTTCTGGATATATATATATATATATATATATATATATATATATATATATATATATATATCTTTTTCTAAAGGGCGTCGTTATCTTGAATATCGTCACTTCCAACAATGGTCGAAAACATTGTTTTGCCGTCGCCACGCCACTAGGAGACATTCGGTATGTAAGCGTAACCGTCACTCATTCTCGTTTTGTGCCACTTTTATTGTTTCAGTATTCACAGGTTGAAATGCTTAAGTTGAGACTTGGGCGAGTTGGTACATACTTCGGAATTAACAACAGCGCGAAAAGACGAGGACCAGACAAAGAAGTGACACGGACGCAGCGCTGCGTCCGTGTCACTCTTTGTCTGGTCCTCGTCTTTTCGCGCTGTTGTTAATTACGAGGTTGAAATGCTTATTCTTTTTCGTCGCCCATACCGGATATGTCTACCAGGTGGCTGGGGATGAGACTAAGCGAAATGAATGTGTCAAAGACAACTGGATTAAGAGAGCGATACATGCCTGATTCGTAGGAAGTAGGAGATATGCTAGCGGCGCTTCGGCGATCGTCACATTTCCTAGAAAGACCTAGATTTCAGCAAGGAAACAGCTGAAACCACGGAGAACGCTTGTAAATTTATGGGCAGATGCCTCCTGCGCACATTTCATTCGCACTGCGTGGATGTACGAGATACGGGTGAACCCCTCGAATGGGGGGACAGCCTACGCCACCTAGTGAGTGTAGTTTCCGGAGTGGTGGTTTCCACCTGGTGGGTTTGGAGAGAACCGCTACGAGGGGATTGTCGGGGCGGCGCTCGCGTTGAGCGTTCGGTCTTCCACTTCATCGCAAAATAAACAACTTGCTTTGATCCGTGGAGTTCGAACAAAGGGAAGGCGATATTGGCGAGAATGTGCATTTTGAATGGTCGGCTCGATCCTTCGGGAAATACGGAATCCTATGTCGACATTCACGTCACTCGAGTCGGAGTATCCTTTACACTCATGACGACGATTGCGATATACATTGGCCGGAATATACACATTACTAGTGTTTCTGAGTTTCTTCGATTACATATTATATCAGTGGCATTAAGTATATAGGTGTGCTAGTTTCTTTAAGTGTACTCGTTTTACGATATGTCGTCAGTTTTATGTCTAGATTGCTTAAAGTGGTACGTGCTTCAACCATTCCAGTCTTCATGTTATCCCTTTAAAGCACGAAAGAGTGAAAAATGTTAGTCTATATATAAATATATCGGGTCTCTTTAATTTCGCATCTAACGATGATATTTGAGACTTCATCCGAATCAAGCCAGATAAAAAAAGAAAGACCGACAGAAGATTTACTTCTCATATGGCGTTAAAGGTGTATACTAATACCCTAGTTGCACTAGCGCTCTTAACTGTCAATAAATCAACGATAGTTGACTTAATCGCGGTCGGCCGGTGTTACATGGCGGCGCCAACTGTCATTCAGTCGCTAACGATCATCGAGTTCAACTGAGCTGGCCTACTTCAGTTATGCTTTATTTCACCTTATGATGTACCGCAGGAAAGTCTACATGCGCGAGCTCCTTGCTCTGGGACAGATCTCGACGGTACTAGCTCTCGTGCATTAAGGGCAGCTACCAACGCTATGATGCTCGCGCTTCTAGCCTTCACTGCGGTACAACGTAAAGTGAAACGGAGTGTAACTGATCGGGGTTCGCCCCAATAGAGCTAAAGATGGCGGCGTGCGCCACATCGCCGCCCATGGCCAGCTCCAGCGAAGTACTTACTATGGCGGTATTTTGGGGAAGGTATCTAGAAAGTATCGTAGCAGCAAATATTGTCGGAAGAGGTATGATTCGGGGCCAGAGCTGCCGCTAGAACGATCACGGCACGTCGTGGAAGCCAAAGCTCGGCGAGGGCGGTCATTGTGATGTCGGTGTTGATAAGACTTCCGTTGTGTCTCTCTTACTTTAATTCCTGTGAAACGTTCGAATTTCTTTTACTCTAAAAACAAGAAAAGTATGTTTTATTCTGTTTTATGCGTTTATAATGAATGAAAAGTGTGCATGAAATTCATTTGCATCGATATTAAAAAAAAGAGAAAGAAAAAGTGACATCAGTTTTGGTTTCGCTTCGGTTTCAAGTGTGTCCCTTGACGCGCATTTCAACTGGGGTTGTTAGGCCTATGTACAGTGTAACACCGGACAGCTTATTTGAGCTCAATGACAGTTGGGATATGTCACCGATCGTTGGCTTAATAACAGTCAAGAGAGCTAGTGTAACTAGCGTCTCACATGTGTGGGCGTGTGTGCGCGCAACGCCATGAAGGCTACAGGCGCTAGAGTGTAGCCTTCCAAAAGGCTTTGTTTGCACGACCGTTGTCAGCAACGGTCTCGTTCCCGCACCTCCCATAATGTTACACGCAATTTTTAAATTTGAATGCTGAAGCCAATCACAGAACTGTAAAAGGGTGGATTGCTGGGCTATAGTTGGTTGTTGAACGACATTATTAAAAACAGCGCGAAAGGACGGGTCAAAAGTAGGAAGCACACAGGAAGGACAGCGTCCGTCTTGTCTGCACCTTCTAATTTCGTCCCGTCCTTTTGCGCTGCTTTTAATAATGTCGTCCAATCATAGAAACCCGACCGACGCGTTATATCTCTAAAAAAAAAACTCGCGTGGTGTTTATATTTTTTGCTGTAATTTTTCTCGCAATGCTTCCCCCGTAAAAATGACAGGTCGTTAAAACAGACACGAAATGACTTCCGTGTTTTTTCGCTTCACGCATTAAGTACAAAAGGAAAAACAAAGAAGAATGTTTATTAAAGGCGAGGACCTTCGGGTTTTGGCGCTGACGCCGCGAATCTGCTCCCCCATTGCCTTTATCCGGCTTAATCCGGCCTAATTCTCCTTAATCCAGTGTTAATCCCCTTCTTCTTTCTGATCACGTTTCACGCTCACGTGACTTCCTCCGAGCGGAGCCCAGCATCTCGTGGCCTAAGGGTATGCGGCGATGGTGAGTGACCGGCAATCCCGTAGCCCCGCCCCCTTTCTCGTGCACGTGGCCGTGACGCCATTAAGTGCGTCATTGGCCGGTCGCTACCCCCTCTGTCCTTAGTAGCGCATGTGCATGGGATGTAGCGCTGTCGCGGTGTCCACGCGCTTTCGGGCTGAGATTTCTAAATATTGGCTGTCGAAACATGATTTTTTTTTTGTTATTTGCGAATCAGTAAGTTGAAAACCTGCACTGTGAGCGATGAAAGATATGAGGTTTAATTAAACACGTCGCGGGCTTGATTAATTTTTGGTTCTACCATCAGCACCTTCTAGAAGTGCTATCCAAACTTTTATAAGGCGCTTTGGACGCTCGGAAAAGTGACGTACTGAGCTTCGAGAAGATCGGGATTGTTCCTTTTATTTCTTATTTAGGCCTTCCGATTATTTTGGCAGCCTCTCCTAAGCTTTCTTTTTTATTTTTATTTTTCTATTTTGAACTGAAAAAGGTTGCCACAATCCACACTTACTAAATAAAAGAAGAAATAAAATATTTTAAACATGTTTTCAGAAATGAAAACAACAAACAAACAAAGCTATATTAAACAAACAAAAAAATATCGCCAAACCAAAAACCGAGTGCTTGAAACGTTTTTAGTCGATATGGAGCATTACCCCACTCCGCTTCGTTCCATAAGAACGCTCTGGGAAGGGTGCTTTACGCAGCGCATCGGTGCGTTGGGAGAAGCCGAACCCGTATCCGGAAGGGACAACCGGGTGTTGTTGTTATTATCATATTTTTTTATTGAGATTTGAAAGGAAGGAGTGTAGGTCTCGTGTATCTTTTTGAAATAATATCTTTGTTTCAAATATCTTCATCGCCGACTGTGCGGTTTATTGAGTTCTGCACGTGACGCACCTTCTTGTACTTTACGTTTCTGTCACGGTACCAAAATATTATAACAGTTTTTTGTGTTGCTCGCGTGCGAACTTGTACTTTTGACAGAAGACACAAAAACTAAAAATCTCCAAAACCTTTTTTTTTCTTAAGGAACGCGTGTGTGACGCACACCTAAAATATGGGAATGAAAAATAAACAAATGTATGAACATCTTTTGGTTCTCCGTACTTCCGGCTTTTGAAATGTTGTTTTTCCCCGACGCGCATTTTTTTCATTTTTCTAGGCATATTTCGAAACGTTTGTTTCAAAGACCCACTCACTTGTTTCGGGGGTAACGGAGCAAACTGAAAACATGACGTGTCCATATAAAACGTTAAAAATGCGTACGAAAAAAAAAAAAAAAGGAAGGAAAGCGTTGTGTTTTTGTCGATTCGTGAGTGGGCTTTTCTCTACGGCGTGTTTTCGAGGAGCATAAGCCTTTTCGATAAGCGGAAGTAACAATGCGGTTTCGCGCTCGCCGGCTTCGAGCGAGAAAGCGCCGACCTAAGCATCAATGTAAAATGCATCTCTGGCTCCGCGCTGTGCGTTCATTTTTTCTGCATCATCAAAACTGAAGCTTGTTCGCGAGCAAGCATTCCGAAGATGACGTTCCTGCCGTTTCGTATATCGCTCGTCCACATGTCGCGTCTTAGCAATACGCCATTGTTCGTAACATTCCCATATTTTAACACTAAAAAAGAAAAACACTACTTAAAACAATTTATTAATACAACAGTTTTAACTGATACAATACAACACATTTGACTTATCTTAGTCAACATAAATCTTATTCTCAAACTTTCTTTCTTTTTTTTTTTTATTGCTTGCGTGAGTAGCATTATTTTTGGATACAGAAGCGCGAGACTCTACCGAGGCTACATTGTATTGATATCGATCGTCACGGGTCCCGGCTTCTTTTGAATGACGGATCGAGCGAAGGTTTATTGATTATGCGAGCTTTTGGCGAAGGTCGTTTTAGATACAAAGTATAAATAGCGCCTTCGCCTTTTTCACGGTCAGTGAACATTTATGCCTCTTTCAACCTCGCCGACTATTGTTCGCGCGTCCGTTTATATTCATTCCTTATGTACTCACTGGCCCGTTTGTTTTTTCATGCAAACGTGACAAAGTGTGCGCGATTTGTTTGGGTCGGTGACTGCGAACGCACAAAGACGACGACCACCATGACAATGCACTTTTGAGCGCCGCTTGGTTGGCTCCGTTGGATCGCGCGGTGGATTCTCTTAATTTTCTACCGCCGATGCTTACGATTAGGCTTAATAGAGACCAACGCGGCTAGGTGGCGCAAGCTACCGCCCGTTGCAAAGGATAGAGCCATTAGCATCTATCCATCCATCCATCCATCGTGAGAGGAAGCGTGTGCGCATGCGCAGTACCGACAGCAGCGACACCGCAGAGGGGCGACGTCAGAGAGTTGTGTGGGTGTATGGATGGACCTTTCCGAAAATCGCCTTCTGCGCGTTGCCATCTTGGTCTGCTGGGCTGTGGAACAGCTTGTGAGCATGCGCCGTGGCTCTGTCGGCGCGCTGTTTATCAGACGCTGGGTGTGCGTACGCGCACTGGTCTGTACGGTTTACTCGAAACTTAGTTGAGTGTCCGAAAGGGCGTTATTGTTACTTTGATTCCTCCTTATCTCGCGGAGTTGTCCAGCTTATCACCCGGGCGAAAAGTGCTGAGTCACTCGGGTGCGGACGCGTGCGCGCAGCGTTGGATATTCCGTAGAAGAGAGCCATACTGCGCGTGCGTGGAGCGCATTCTACAGCCCAGTAGACAGTAATTAGTTACGCGTGGAAGGCCATTTCTAGAACTGTCTCTAAACGCTGGTGTCGAAAAAAAAACACTTTTTCTAACGCTTTTTTGCGCTGGTTGGCGGAAGAACGTATGCGTCGAGCTTATATTAGAGTCCCAGCTTGTGGGATATATCCGTAGAGTAACGCGTTTACTCGTAAGATCCCAGTTCGCTTATAACAGTCACCTTTTGCGAGCTAAAATCCAATCGACTCCCGCGGTAAAGCCGTATTGTCACTCCGCTTTGTGTCACCGTGGAGAGTGGTATTATGCGCGGTAGAGCGAACGAGATGCGGGATCAGAGTTAAGCCGTTTTTCACCCACACACTCGCGCATGTTGGATTTTTTTAAACAAAAATAAGTTTTTTTGGGGGGTCGTCCCACGCGCCGTTACAAATACACGTGTGTGTTCGTTCCACAACGAGATAAAACCTTGAAGAAGTACTTGGTGTAATTTTCGTGTTTTTTTTTTAAATTTATTCGTCGGCTTTTGGTAAAGCTGATTTAAATGCGCGGGTATAGATGGAGAAAATTTTAAGTTCTACTTAAAACGTAACGTAGTGTATTTGGAAACGTATTTTGTTGCTTGCTTTTTGAAGTAATAGGATTTTCGACGCGACTGAAGCCTTTTCTTGGAGTCTTCGGGTTTATATAAGGGAGTGAGTCGCTATTTTCGTCGCTGCTTGCGCATTGATTGGACGGATAAAGGGGGGCTTCCCGAGCGAACGAAGAGGTTGAGACAATATTTTTGTTCTTCGATGTCATCTCGATTACATTCAGTTTGGCGGTGGGCTTGTGGCGCGAACCCGGGTTTAAATATAGACATGTCTGCTTTTCGGATCTCTCCTTCTCTCGAACGTCGAAATCCGCAACCGTGATGCCAGCGGCGGTGACTCCAGCGTGTGCTCCTGACGTTCAGTCTCTTTCGAAATTTCGGTCGCTGTCCACATCTCTTCGTGTCGAGAACTTGCGAGAACTGTGACGTCATTGGTCAATCATTGATAACATACTCGTTGAACTAACTTCCATGACTTTCCCTACTACTCGTGCTCTCCAAACTGCTTGCATTCAGGGTATAGATTAACAGTCAATTCACAGTCACGCGCGCTCTTTTATCAGACGAAAGAGCCAAGTGACGAGGTTAGCGTTTGTGTAGAAGTCAAAACACCTGGCTTAATCGAGTGTGTGATGCGACGAAATTATATTTTTTAACGATGTTTTAATGTGTAATAAAACATATTTGTGTTACGAAATGTATGCGCTCTTTTAAAACGGACTCCAAAACGCGGATCGGTTCGGCGTCGCGCCATCGACCCGTTGTCACCCGTCACATATGTTGGCATCTTTTCGTCTGGTTCTGAAGTCTCCCTTTCTTCTGCCCCTTCCTTGTTCAGTTCTTTTGTGGCCTGAAATCTGCTCGGTGCGCCGCATTTCCATCGTAGCCACAATCGAATAAAAAAAGCCTCCGGAGCAGACGACGCGCGCACCTGGCGAACGGGAAGTGACGTACGCGCGACGGTGGCTCCTCCGCCAGCAACGCGGCAGGCTGTTGCGGCGGCGGCGGCGCGTTCTCTAGCGCCAGGCGTTTCCGGCGCGGCGGCCGCTCGAAGCTCGGAGGAAGAGGGGCGGGGAAGTGTCGGCGGAGCTGGCGGCGCGAGGTTTTCCTCCTGAAGCGAGCCGCTACTGCGAAAACGTCGCCGACCGTTTGACGACGCCGACAAACGTTTCGTTCTAGAGCGACCGCGGAGCCGCGTGCGACACACCGGATTATCTCCTCCAGGATTGTCCGGCCTAGTGTGTGCCTTTTGTGTTTTTTTTTCTTGTTCGTTTCGCACTTCTCTCTACCACGTCACACCAAACCTTCGCCGCAATCATGAACGGCGATCCACCGGACAAGCTTTCGAGCAAGGTAAACAACCAAAGCGACTTCTCTTTCTCAAGTCGACTCTTACTCACGTCGGTTTCTGTCCTCCTCAGCCCGGTCCGGTCGGTCCGTCGTTTCGTTAATCGAGAAAAGAAACAACAGTAGCGACTCTTTCAAACTGCACGTAGCTCCTACTACGCTATGTTTACCGTGACGTTGACACGACTGAGACTGGAGTGAAGTGGGCGGACCAACCGACGACTGCGCGGTTTGTGAAAGAGTTTGACGACTTCACAGCGACAATGCCTCGTTTTGTTTTTTTCCTCGTGTTTTGCTTGTTTCTTGAAACCTGTCTCATTTGCGTCGTCTAAAGTGACGTACAACGAACGCCGTCGCAGCAGAAAGAACGTGTACGCATCCTCCGTCGTTAGTTCTTTTAATTGGGCCTCTTGTGTTTCAGCGTTGTGTAAAGGAATTAAGGTAAAACAAAGAAAGAAACCGAAAACACCAAAAAAGAAATTGGCAAGAGCCATTCGCGTAGGGAGTATGATTGATGGCTAAGATGTGTAAATCCATTGTTTTCTCAGGCGCGTAGAGTTCGTAGCTCTACCTTTTTTTCTTTCGTTTACCGAAAAAGAGCCGAACATTAGAGAGTTGAGAGCTTGGAGCTGCGTAGTGTCTTCTGCAAGAGCACGAGCCCTCCAACCTCGTCATGCCGTTTGTTCGGAGGCGAAGTTCGATTTGCGATTTGGAGGATGTGGAGGCGGTTGTTTCTGCTGTGGTAAGTCCGTTAGTTTTTTGTTGTTGTTTGTTTTGTTTTTTGTTTAGCCGTTGCAGTCATGACCCACTTTATCTGGACACTACAATACCGATTAGAGCACTCTTGATAACCCTACTCTTATAGTGTATTCTATAGTAAAAGAGCATTAAAAAATGGACATTTTTGTCTCGCCACCGAAGGTTGTTGTCACTGACAGGATCAGAACGGCAGGGAGGAGCTTTAGTTGTCCCGCCCCCAGCGCGAACTTTCCACTTTCGATGGTGCTTCGGCGTCTCGTGAGCCTCGAGCGTGCAGCCCAAGCACGGCTGAAGGCAACGGGCCGTGCCGGAGGCCAGTGCGTTCGAAAGTTCTATTGCACCTAATTTGGTGGAATGATTCTGGTTAGATTGCGCTCGACATATGAACAAGGTCAAACCGTGCTGTAACGCTGTGCACCGCGTTCATTCCGCATTCCTGGCTTACAAGGGACTGTAATTAGGCTTACTGTCGCTGTCTGTATTAACGAGCTTGGCAGCGTAATATGTTTTCCGGCGATATGGGCCGGAGGTAACAGTGTCCATTTAAGACGGATCGTGACTGCATTGAATCACCCTCCCCATTTAATAGGCTGCTGTTTTACTACGCCCATAACGGGCCGTGACGTCGGCCCTCGTGTTTCGGCGCAGTCTGGCAATGGTGTTAAAAGCGAACAAAAACGGTACTTGAGGAAACGAAGAAACTCGAACTTGCACGAACTTGAAATGAGCAAAATCCGAAACTTGCATGAACTCGAAGCGAACAAAACGCCGAACTTGTACGAACTGGAAGCGAACAATACCCGAAATCGCACGAACTTGAAGCGAACAAAACCCGAAAGTTGAACGAACTTGAACAATACCGCGCGTACTCGAAGCGACCGAATCCTCAATTTTACGACCTTAAATCAAATAAAACCCGAACTTGAAGCGAGCGGACCCGAACTTGCACGAACTTGAATCGAACAAACCCGTACTCAAAGCGAACAAGACTCGGAACTCGAAAGGACCAAACCCGAGCTTGTATACGAACTTGAAGCGAACGTAACCGAGAGGTTTTCAGTTGTGTGACGTTTGGTGTCGACATGAAGGGCCTTGTTGTACGCGCGGTCGCAGTTATTTCAACCACCACTCCGCCATCTTTTTTTTTCTCTTCTTGTTTTGTACGTATACAGCACCGAATCTGATGAAATACCGTCGCTTATGTACGACAGGCTTGCGGTTCGGAGCATTATGTGTTAGTGACCCATGCGCGCCGTTTTTTTTTTCTTCTACACCTATCTGGTGCTTGTCGTAACAGCCTGGAATAAAATGTCGAATCACTGTAGGTTATGGACGAATGTGCGGGGTCTGGACGTTCGGCAAAAGAAAGCCGCTAGGCGTCGTTACACAGCCCGGAGAACAAAGATGACAGCGTGCCGAAAAAGGCGCAATTATTGGAACGCTCTCATAGTAATCAGACTTGTACACGTTACTGAAAAAAGTAAGCGATTAAAATTACTTCACTGTAAAAAATAACCGATTACAATTAGAGCCTCAAAACGTAATCGAAAAATTACTCTTAAGTAATCGATTACTTCCCCGTTACTTTTCGTTAAACTTTTTTTTTATTACGGTAGCATAATCCTTGGAGTCTCGCGCTCAGTTGTTCCGAAAAAAAAAAAAAAGCCTTGATCTTTTTTGCTTAGAGCTGAGTGAGTGACGCCAACACACCCAATCTCTCTCCTAAAAAATAAAATAAAAAGAGCGCTGTTTAAATACATTACTCACAAGAGGCTGAATAATGTAATTATACAGCCTCTTGTGAGTCACCTCGAACGTCAGTCACCGGTGTACCAAAAAAAAAAGCACTCAAGAAACGAAGCATAGTGAAAAAACCCACTTCACTACTTTCGAAGAAAAAAAAAGAAATGAGCGTTGCCCAGAGCTGAGTTACTCCAGCTAATCTAACCATCCCCCGTCTCCCCCCCCCCCCCCCCTTAAAAAAAAAAAAAGATTGAGAAAAATTTTAGTGGGTAATTTTGGTAATCGATTACAGCGAAAAAAGTAATTCAATTACAAGGATCGTTACTTCTTAAAGGAAGTAATTGAAGCATTACTAAATTACAGTAAAATGTAATCGATTACAAGTAATTCATTACTTGTAACGCGTTACGTACAAGTCTGGATCATAGTATACGCCTTTTCCACAAGGGCGCAGTCATCTTGAATTTCGTCACTTCTGGTATGCGTTAAAACATCGTTTTGATCTCTCGACGCTGCTGGACGGTGTTGACGAAAAACGCGTGATTGTCACATACTCTTGTTTTGCCCCACTTCTATTTTTTCGCATATTCCAAGTTGAAATGTTTTGTTATTTTTTCGTCCCGGATACCAGATACGGATCCCACATGACTGAGAACGAAATGAAACGGAAAGCGTCTATACCAGTTGAAGCCGGTTACTGCATGTTTGGAACGCGCGAACGATATCGTTAATCGCTCGCAATGAACCCATCTTTTTTTTTCTTCTGGTGCCGGGTGGCTGTATTGACCTTAATACCAACTGATTCTTACTATGAGTACTAAAATAGTAAGGTGGGCTACTTGGTTAAACATGGTGGATAAACATGGTACAAGAGACAGACGAGCACTGGCAGTAGACTGAATTTAATTAGGGTTGCTGTACGCAAGCAAGTTCGTCGGCTTCCTACACAGGGGTTGGGATGATGTGAGAACACCAAACTCAAATTAGCTGATCGAAAAAAAAAATAGTGGGTAGCCTTCTAAGGTATCTAGCATTGAGGTGCACCCACTATCCTTCCAATCAGAGCCAATCAGAGCTCGGCGTCGTCGTGACGTCACCACAATTCTTGCCCAAAGACCAGACGACTTGTTCTACGCATTGGCACGCATCTAAACGTACGCCTCACTCCATATTTCAGATAGTTTTATCCTATTCACTGAGCTCTACGAAACATCCCTTTTTTTCTTTTTCTAATTTTTCGGGGGGGGGTTAAGTTACGAGACAGATTTGTTTTCACCAGTTTTTTGGCCCAAAGAAGCGAAAAGTAAATCTTTTTAGTGAAGAATTTTTTAAACTTTAAAATGCACAGAATGCAACAGCCGTAAACACGCATAGTAGTCAAAATAAAAAAAAAGATGACAGGGAGTTTTGCATTTATTTATTCTTCGTCGAGGGTCGTGAAGCCTTTGATATTCGGACGAGCCCCTTCGCCGACTTTTCGCTCGACCGACTCTACAAGCGCGTCTTTTGTTGTAATGCATGCATGACAAGATTGTCTACGGCCGGAGGTACAATGTTGCCTGGAATCGTAAAATGAGGTCTTACGGGGGAGGGAGGGAGAGGGAGTAGGAAGAGATTATTCCGAACCGATTTTCTGGCCGCGTCCCTGTTAGAGCCTATTAAAGTTTCAGTCGCCTCGATGGATTTTTCGGAAACTCCCAAGTGTTCTTTTTCAGAGCTTAGCGGAGCAAGGAAAGAAAATAGAAAAGTAGCCTGATAGAATTCCGAATCCAATCCAACTCGGAGTTGGAATCCGAGTCCTGTCGCTTTTTTATTCTAATTCCACTCGAATTTCCATTGTTATACAGTATCGAACGATCACATAAGCATGCACGTACGCACTTCATTTTTAAAACTTTTTGTTTTGTCACAATTTTTTTTTAACTTTCAGCCGTTTTCAGAAAAGACGTTTCGAGATTGTGTTACGTGTCAGCGTTTCGCTCACGCGTTCAATATGCACATATTCTTTTTTTTTTTTAGTTTTTGCAGTAGTTTCAGTTTTTAATCCGTAGTATTCTTATTGCTTCTTCTTTTTTTAATGTTCTGCTTTAGGCCGAAATATGTATTTGCGGGATAGGATGTAAAGTAGTCTTTGAAATCGCGCCGACGTGCCACGGTTGCTCGTCCACGCTTCGTATGATGTTAACAACGAACCGCAGGTGTCGGTACGACCCAACTCGGCCAATCGAACGCCGTGAACCTACACCACGTGACTACGTTCGTCGCGCGTCACTGTACCCATCCTGACGATCACGTGACAATAGCACTACCTTGGATTGGCTGGCATGGATCGTGGCGTGTGCATGCGCTCACGCAAAGCTAAAAAGCCACAAAAACACAAAAAAAACAAAAAAAAACCAGTCACGTATATATTTACCGAGTTTTCGCTCACACGTACTTCACAAAACAATGGCCGCGTCGGCGCTCTACACTATATCGCGGTTGATCGGGAAACCGACGAGGATTGTTGTTATCTTAGTTTTCGTCCCTTTGTTCTAAACGGCCCGCGACTTTTGTACGAGTTTATTACGTTCGTGGCAGGTGCGATAGCGTGTAACCTAGTTTTGTCCAGTTTCCCAAAATACGCCGTGGTGTGCTTGGCCGCGTCTGCGTGTGTGCAAAGTGTGCATACATTAAACCTCAAAGTTCGAAAAAGAAGGGAAAGAATGAGAAATTGCCGCGAACTTGTTGCGAACTGTCAGTTGCCTGAAAAAAAAAAAATCTTTACAACGCTAGTGGCTGGTTCCAACGACGACCGCGAAACAATATTTCAACTCGAGAAACGGTTGTGGTTTTGTCGTATTACGAGAACTCATAAAACAGTCCGGCCTTTCGGCGACACAATGGAGGCACGTTTCGTTTTGTTTTCTATTGGACGCCGAGCTCTTTCCACAAGTGCCGCCTTTGTTCACCGATATCCTCTTTTGCGGGACGCTATAAAACCGCTGGTTAGGCGGCGCAAGGTAGCCGCCCTATTCCAATGCTTCAGCTGTAATCATCCATCCATTCGTCTGGTTGCTAGCAATGTGGCATGTTGGCGAGCAGTTCTTTCGTTGGATTTAATAATGCAGATTAGATTTTTTTTTTCTGCATTGCCCGAATAAATTGTTTTTCTCGAATTTCACCGACGCGTTAATCGTGATTTGTAAATCGGATGCGAAAGCTTCGGCCCCCGGTATATTTTTTTAATCAAAAGTTGGAGGCGGTAAGATAGGCTTATGCAGATGTCCGCACCTCGTAGTCTATAGCGGTACATGGGTTGGTGTACTGTAGACGCTTGCAAGCAGCCACGCTTCAGAAGCTAGTCTGGCAACCGTGGCCACGCCTTGTGCAAGGCTTCGCTATTAGTTTTATTTTTTATAGCAGACGATATATATAAGTCAAGCAGCAACATGGCGGCGCCCAGAACAACGTCTGTAGTTTGTAGTGCTTTATTGCCACGAAAACAAACTTCTCTGTAAAAAATACGAAACAAAAAATAGCTTCTCTTAAATGTGGACAGCGGGACGCTGTTAGCTGAAGCACGTAATTACCTTCTTTTTTTCTCTCCAGGTTATAACTGTGATTGGGTGATAGCCTGTCATTGTAACTACTCGTGCAAAGGAAGTTGCTTATGTAAGGCGCAAGGTTAGACGATGGAGTTCCTGGGCGCTACAAACCTGATTGAGCGAAACGCGAAAATTCGCCGACGCCGTGTTCGTACTTGCTATGCCGTGCAGCGTATACATCTCCGGCATTGTGAAAATTTGTTTGCACATTGATTTCCGTCGCCACTCTTCTTTGAACCTCGCGCTAAACGCGTTTATTTTGAGGGAATGCCGTTTATTTTTTGAGCTGACAGCGGGCTTGAAGCTAAGCACTCGCCGAACCAATCAACCTCCTTCCTTTCGTCACCCGATTCCGCTCCCTGCACGTGGGTATTGGCGGCGGCTGCGTTGTCACGTAGCGAAAGATACAGACGTACGACTGGGGTCAGCGAGCGTGTAGCTAGCTTCCACCGCACTGTCCGCTTACCGGTGAACAAGTCCTCGATCGATGAGGAATCTTTTTCTCCTTCGAGACTCGGACGTCCGGCCGTCGGAAATCCGGATCCTCTCGAGGAACCTGCACTATCAGCAGCAGGCCTGTCGATTTCCCGAAGCGGACAGAGCAGCTGTCTTCGTTGTTGTCTACGTTTCCAGCTTCTTTTGCGGCGTTCTTCGTGGATACATTTGTTTGCTGCTTGCAGTGGACTCTTATTTAAGACGCCTTCTTTGGCGTCTTCGTTGTTGGTTTTTCTTAAGAGGCGTTGTCGGAATTCGTGCTGAACCTATTGACCAAACGGTCGCTGCTTCGCCCTTCTTGCTAATTAACACTAACATACCTTATTAACTGGGTACTGCTAATGAAATCATGAGACAATAAGCGAGGTGTTTGGCCAGTATTTCGTCGAAACGATGTTAGCGGTTCGTTGATTACGAATGATTCCATGTGCGAACGATGGCGTTAAAGACGTCTGAAGGAACGCGGGTAAATGTGTCCTGTAGGCTATACAATACTGGAGTCTAGCTGGAGGCAGTGATATACATTGCTACGAGTCCCAATAATTATCGAGCAATAATTAAACTTGCAGGGTAAGTGATTCTAATGTTCGTTCTTCCACAAGCGTGGCGAGATTTCTTCTCATCTTGTTTACCTCGCCGGGAGTTCTCAATCTCGTTTATTCTTCACTTATACATATCTTTGTTTCGTCCCTGATACCATTTTTGACCAGATTATACTTAGAAGTCCGAAACATGAATTACCTCTTCACAAATTTATTATCTACCACCCCATACCCTCTTTTTTTATTTTTTTTTCACTCCATATTGCATGGATTGAACGCTGGAAAAACGTGTTCGAGACATTCTACTTTTTTTTTCCTTCGGCGTTTACTGTTTTATTAGTTTCTTCTAGAATGTTAGACGTATTACAAAGTCATCAGCCTCTTGACAGGCTGTATAAGCCCTTCGGACACAGTGCTACGTTCATTTTGCTTCCACCAAAGAAAAAAAAAGAAAAAAAAAGAGAAGACGACTTGTCGACATTTTTTTTCCTTTGAACATTGAGACGAAAAGTCTTTCGTCTTATAGTTTTAATTTTTTTTAACTTATGCAAATCTTTGCTAGGTACAGCAGTTTTTAATTGATGCGATACAAAGTTCCAATGATTGGTGGCTCCTGGTAAGAAAAAGAAGAGAA
Organism: Ixodes ricinus; assembly: GCA_037355805.1. Classification (NCBI taxonomy): domain Eukaryota; kingdom Metazoa; phylum Arthropoda; class Arachnida; order Ixodida; family Ixodidae; genus Ixodes; species Ixodes ricinus. Next base: position 158,103 of record JAZHYW010041594.1, read on the forward strand.
AAAAAATGGCGCAAGCTGAAAAACAAAAGTATGAAAGCTTGCATTCCTTAGTAGCTTTGTAAGAGGAAGGCACGACGTGAAAGAAAAGGAAAAGCGGGAGAGAGAGAGAGAGGGAGAGAGAGAGAGATTAACTTCGCTTTATACGATCGCGTCCGCAATTATTGTGACATTGGTAATCGGTTATAAGTTCGGTATAGGACGCGAAGTTAGATGGTTTCTTGGAAACAACCTACTCAAATAATAGTCGAAACACGTTTTCTAATATCCGTTCATCTTAGACCAAAAAATTGAGGCAAGAGGATTTAACGAAGCATTGAACGCTCTAATTCTATGTCGAAATACGACGTGGAATGCAAGCTGCATATTTTTTCGCACTCTTATCGCCCGTTGGCTTTATGATTTTTCCTCGTTTAGCAACACACTGCGCGGGCTGTATGCTGGCGCTTGTAAATTTATGGAGGTATTCACTGGACGCCATATTTGAGGGCGATGTTTAGAGCGCATGCCCAGAACGAGCTCACATTAATAGCCTGCGAAGACCGGCAACCTTGATGGTGCCAAATGCACGCTCCAAAAGGACTGCGGCAGCTCGCCGCCAGCACGCGCTCAGCAGCCGCGCACAGATATGGCCGCCAGTGAATACTCCCTAGCGTGCAAAAGCAACAAAAAATCACGTCCTACCTGTCGGGATTTGGTCATTGCACCGGGTCACGCCGAACGAACGTATGGCATTTTCTCGTAACAGCTGCAGGCGTGCTTGGAGAGAAAGGTTAGGCAGGAGTTTGAAATGTGAAGGTCAGCGTTTCCTCTTCTGGAAATGCCGATCCTCGAGGGCCGGACCACTTCAGAAGTTTGCGAGTTCGCTTCTTATTCCACGTGTATATATATATATGTGTATATATATATATATATATATATATATATATATATATATATATATGCATACATATCGCTTGCACGATCCGACGTGGAAACACCCAATGGGTGTTTCTCTTCTTGGGCGGTGGTGATGACAAACGTACGCGCAAAAATGCGACGAAACCGTGCAGTTTCTCGCCTTTGACGCGCAGGTTGGACATCAGTCGTGACATCATCTCGCCTTATCATCGTGAAGCTGAGCGCCAGATAACGCAATCTCTGACGTCACGCCCTTGCGGCGTGCTGCGTCACCTCGATGCATTGCGCGGACGCCTCCGCCTCCCGAATTTGGTTTCTTCACTGCACCATCACCGTGGTGTGGGCGAAAGCGGACTTGTTTGGAAACACGGTCTTTGTGTATAATTAGTTTCTTTGGAAGAAGGGGTAGGGAGAGCGACAACAATCAGATTGATACGGAGATTTCTGGTGTAGTCTGACACTTTCCGGGGTGGTCTGTATAGCTCGCGATATAGCGTTGGCGTTATTGCGTCTCGAGTATTGTGCCTATTGGGGATTGCTTGCAGATGCACTCTGGCGCGGTCATTCCGTTCACGTATAAATGAAGGGCTCTTTTGGTCCAGCGACTACGGCTGTGACTTTAATCGGCGAAGATTCCGTCGAAGAATGCCGAGACAGCGGAACCATCGAAGAATGCGGAACGCTGCGCTTCTTGATCTTTATTTTGTGTATTTTTTCCTTGTTTGTGTGTTTTTCCCACTTTAATTAATGACTCCCTCCGGTCTTTTCGATCCAGATAATACGCAGAGTGTTTTCGAAAAAGACCGTTCTTGAGGGAAAAAAAAATCCTTCGTTCTTCTCGAGGTTGACTAGGCGGAAAGTTTGCAGCTTTCCTACAAAGGGTCAGATTAGATGGATATTATGTGGCTCGGTAATCAATCGGCGCTTCTTAGAAAAAAAAAATTTTACATCTGTGATGGCAAACAGAAACGAAGTACGTTGAGGTTAGTTTCACACATCGAACTAATTACGGCCCATATCATACGTGGGACGAGTTTCGTTTGAGTTCCCGCGTTCTCCTCGGACAAGTCTGCGGACAGTGTCAGAGGCATTTTTTTTCTTTCATGTACAGCTATCCCATCACAGTGGTCATACAAGAAACTGTTTGCAGAGATGTTCGCAGCATATGCATGAAGTACTCATGCTTCGAAGATGCTGGAGCCTGTCCGCAGATGTTTCTGAGGCTTGTCCGCAGAGAATTCTCTGTCATGTCTGCAGCAGCGAAAACCGTGTGTTTGGCACGATGTTACGAGCGGCGCGACTGGAGGGGTTTAGGAAACAACAATTACCCGTAAATAACGTCTCTGCTTTCGACTCGCGCTGTTGCCACAACAGCAAACTGAGGAAAAGAGTGGGAGAAAGGAATAGTGGAGTGGTACGATTTATTTCGCACAGAGTTTAACACTTTACACGTTTTACACAATTCATAAAAATGAGTTTCTTTTTTTGGGGCAGGTTTTTTTGGCAAAAGGAAGTTAAAACCGCTGAACTTGGGAACATTGTGGCATCCATATAAGAAGAGGTTGAACAGAAAAAGAACACGAAAAAAGAAGACGGAACTTCGCAGAAATGTTTCACAGAACTTTAGGAGAAGCAAGCTCAACTCCTCAGAAATGCATTCAGAAATCCCGTAAAAACAAACTGTATTAAAAAAAAAAAGAGAAAACAATCAAACAACAAAAGAGTTCCAGGTCAAGAAATATCAATGCCCCCGATGCTCTATAAGCTCCGGGATGGAGTCTCCTATTGTCACGGTTCCTCTCTCAGTTATTTTTGTCTGTGTGTGTTTCGAGCTTATTCAACGGATTTCCAGCCTACTGAAGTTCAGCTTTGTTTGATACGTCTTTTGGGTACGTCTGTATCAAAAGTGAGGGGGCAGAGGAATGCCGCGGGAGAAAACGAGGGTAAAAAGTATCATAAAGGCGATGAAAGTTTATCCGAAGCTGCGAATGACACATCCCAACAACGTTCCTGATAGCGCCGTCGGCTCCTTTTCCTTTTAGGTGTTTCGGCGCCACGCAGAAACTTCTCGCGGTGAAAGTTTCAACGTTGCCACTTCGTAAAGTTTCGTCCTAACCGCTTCTCTTTCATGATGATGATGATGGCGGTGGTGGTACAGCCATAGGCACCGTGATTAAAGTGATGACGGCGAGCTGTCACCGCCAGCCCTCTACAATTAGCGCTCCCCTTCCCTCTGTGCCATCTTTACTTCTGTTGTTTTCTCGGCCGTTGGCTCATGATCATCTAACGTTTTTTTTTGTATTTGTTTGCGTTTTTTTTTGTTCATTTTGACGGAGTTGACCGACGCCGAGCTCGTTTCCTTAACCGGCTTCTTACGTTCATATATGGCAACCTTGTGTTCACTGTCCTTGTTTGAACAGGACCCGGAATATGTGCAGGGACTTGCCTCACGGGTTGTCCATCTGCTTACAGTTTGCTACCTCTGTTACCCTGTGGTTCCATTTTAGCGTGTCTTTCTGTTTAACACTTCCAACGAGCGGGACAGCACCGATTATCAGTGCCCGAATCATAACAATTAGATGCGAAACAGAAAAGAAAGGGTCTTTTGGTGGAATTTGCCGTGTCGCTATAGTCGTGATATCAGGCGTCGGCAGTGAAAAGTAGTCGAAGGGATATCACACTGGAATCACCCGTGAGGCAAATAATAATGCCGGCATAATATAAGTAAAAAAAAGTTAGAGTCGAGAAAACGCGCAAACATTATATTTACGATGAATTAGTCGGGGATACTTGCGCAAGTATACCCAAAGTATACTTCGTCTCACCTATCATGACCTGACTGCGAATGCTGTGCTAGCGCGCGGCGGCTGGCCTCGACTGCCTTGACTGGAGCACTCGCTGCAGGCGCCGTTCAGCCGCCGAGGCTTCATTCCGAGCAATTAGCTCGCGCCTTTAGCATGTCGCAGCTAACAACAGTCCATACTAAGGTGAGACGAAGTACAATTTACTCGCGAAGACGCCTATTTACACCAAAATTTTATTTGTTTCCAGGTGTTTTTTAGTTGCAAGTTAGTTCTGCGTGGTATTCGAATCATCGACGGTTTCTAAATAATCGATTAATTGTTCGATGTATGGATCGATTTACTCTCGTAACTACTCGCGATGGGGTACGCGTGAGATTCAGAAGGTTATCCTGTTACGCTCTATTCTGAAACTCGTACGTGAACCTAACCTGGTAATCTAGTAGTAACGTTTGAAGCGCGAATGCAAGTTGCCCTAGGGATCAGTTCAAGCACGTGACAAGACACACAGCAGCACATCAGTATTAGCTTCTCAAACATGGTTAACGTACTCTTTACTTACGTACTCATCTATCAAAGTAGCTGCCTCATTCACAAACGAAGCTTCCTTTCCGTGTATGTATCAAAGGGGGAGGGGGGGCATAGATGTAATCAAGTCACGTGCCCATGCGACCATACGCACGTGGGAGCGAAGTGCGACTTTACAAACGTGCGTGCCGGTGTCGAGTGCAGAGATGGGTACTATATAGAATCGACGCAAGTCTCTTCTATATAACCGTGCTCGCTATTTCGTCCTTTCTCTTTCACTCTTTCTCCTTCTCTCTTTCTTTCCACGTTTATGTAATCGTTGTTGTAGGCAGTGATTACGTGCCGTAATGATATTCGTTCCTATGGAGCGACCTTCCGCTGTGGCGCCTTTGATAACCGTATGTCTGAGTGGCGTACCTTTTTTTTTTATTTCTTGTACGCTTTTGGTTTTGTGTTGGGGAACGCAATCTGCGATGTTACGTCGACCGCGGCGTCTATTTTCCTCGTTTATCATACCCGTACCGTTTTCTCTCGCTTTTGGCTATTTACTGAATGTCAGGCTCAACGCGCCTTTTTCTTTTTCTTTTTTCCTTTTACCTCCTTTTTGGCGCCCAACGTTGGGTCCAACGCCATGCCGGAAAGATTTATGTATACGGATAGCATCGCATATACGCCACGCGTCAAGTTAGCGAGTTAGGAGTAGTGACACTGCTTTAATTTTTTTTCCTTTTAAAATGTTTTATTATTATTTTTTTCTTTTTGAGCGCGGAGTGATTTGGCGTTATTCGAAGAAACAAGCTCGAGCCATCTACGGCAACATTCGCCGTCCTCGTTAAGCGGTAATTACCTCCACCTTCATCTCCATCGTCTCGCATGCATACATGCAACCAGTGATGTAAGCGTTACCCCTCCCCCTTTCCAAAAAAAAGAAAAAAAAACATTAAGAAATGCGTTACTTGTTACTTGAAAAATGGGAAATCGTGATCGCTTTGCTGTAGCCGCTATTTCGTTATAACCGACTTCGTTATAGCCGGTCTCCACAGTATTTAGGAAAACGCACAACGAGAAACCCCTTCGAAGCCTGTCAATCTATAACTCCGTTCACCCCTAAGCTGACAGCGTGGTGGAAGCTATGCGTGCTTGTTTGACCAGTCAGCCGTCTATCTTGGCACCATCCCCACGCGCGGAAAGCGGGGTCAGGTGAGGAACGGGACAGCTTCCAGCCGAACGAAGTGTCGCTGGGTATACATTGAGACTCAGTTTTCCCCTAATGCAAACATGGTAGGTTTCAGCTTGCCTCCGATATATGCCAATGCGGGGAACGCTGGTTTGCCGCCCCCCCCCGCTTATATAGCGTCGTTTATCATCGGCGGATCCCGCGGGCGCATCGTAATTTGATCCCCCTTTTTCCACCCTTCGACTCTACACCTTTCCACCCTTTGCCTCGCTTTGAGAACCCCCCTTTCCACCCTTTGTCCCCCTTCTAAAACCTTTTGATTTTACTCTTTCTTTTTTTCTACGACTCGTTTTAACGAGCGCGTTATGACGAGGCCTCTGGATTTTTGTTCTCCAACCGCGGGCGCTCGCGCTCTACTAATATGCGGAATTTCGTCGGCATTAACTTTCGAGCGGGGCGTGTAATGGCGCGCAATCATTCTTCTACTTAGTTCGCAGTCGCATTGCGCTCGTACATCATACGAAAGTCGCGGTGTTCGCTCCAGATATGGTGACACGAATAATCCTGCGCTTATGCATGCCTCAGGCCTGTGCGGAGCACGCTTGCTTCGTACATATACGAAAGGAAAAGAAACGCGTCTGAAGGGTGTTTTTGTTTATTCTGTGGATGTCCTGTCAGATTGGTCGAACAAAAAATTTGTCCGCAAATATGTTCGAAGCATCCGTGCTTCGAATACGCCGATGAAACGGCTCGATGAACGGCGTTCGACGAAATGGTGTTCGACGAATTGGCGTTCGACGAATTGGCGTTCGACGAAACGGCGTTCGACGATTCGGCTTTGACGAATCGGCGTTCGATGAAATGCCCGGTCCCATGATGTCCGAGCGGCGTGACTGCGGGTTAAGAAGTAACATTACGGGTCCAAATTTTGCAAAAGATCGAAGGTCGCTGACCTTCAGTGGAAATTTCGAGTTCGACGGAAGTTCGCGACACCCTTTTTTTAACGAAGTACTTTTTTTCTTACCGGTGCGGACGCTGCGAGCCCTTCCAGCCAATCCATGCGCTGTAAACGTATCACGTTGACTGCCCGCTCTACTGCGCATGTGCGAGTCTCCTGCTGTAGCACATCTGCAGGTCGTACCGGAGGGCCTTTCGTACTGTATCGGATGTGCAAAACCGGTTTCCTAAACACTTCCTAGTACACATATCGTATACGTATAGGAATTGAGCTTAACTTGAAAGTTTGAGTGGATCATTTTTACCGTACCGCAGCGCTCTCTACAACTCGGCACGAGATCCGGAACGCTGCAGACAAGGCATGCCGGCATACGCAGTATGAACGTCGTCATTGCGGCGGGCGAGCAGCGAAGGGTGCAAAACCGCGTACGAAAACTCGTTATCTTTTTTTTCTCCTGCGCCGTAAACTCGATTCGGTCGTGTAATCGGAGCTCTCCGAAGGGCAGACGTTGAAAGGACGCGGGTGTACGCGTGCGTGTGCACAGATGCGTGCGTGCGTTCTTTTGAAAGATTCGTTCGCGTATATGTGTGTGTGTGTGTGTGTGTGTGTGTGTGTGTGTGCACATGTGTTGTAGGAACGTCTGTGTGAGCACAGCCGCCGTGCACAGCTTGTCATATATGCTTTGCCTTAATCACCGGGAAAAAAACCCTGCAAACGGACAGAACGAAAAAAAAAAAAGCGTTTAGCGCTGTTGGAGGAAATCACGGATGGTATATTCGTTCCCGGCGCGGATAGGCGGACATGCTACTTAACTTTGGGCGGTTGCTGCGCAGCGTACAAATGATGCGTCTCCTGGTCTGTGCTAATGCTATATATACCATCGCGCTGGCTAGAGCCACTCATAAGCTACGCCTCAGATTAACGAGCACCACGAGCCGTCGTGATGCTTAAAATCGTTTTTGCCAGTTATCTCAACTTTATCTGAAATCTGCAGGAAACGATGTCGCTCTCCCCACATACAGAGAGACAGACAGTCGGATACGGACGGCGACAGACACGCATACAGAAAGGCAGTACACGCGCAGACAGAAAGACACACACACACACACAGACAGATAGAAAGACAGAGACGGTGTGAGAGAGAGAGATGGACCAGAAACAGAACATTTATCAGACAGAACCTTACGCGCGTCCGCGCAGAATTCAGACAATTACGGCAAATTAATGCTCTTCCCCGCTTCATTTCGTTTCCCGTCCGTACAAAAACCCGCTTCGCAACCGCGGAGGAAAAAAAAAAAGACGTGGAAAGGGATTACTGACGTCGTTGGACGGCGCAGGTGGGGAGGAGAGGCTGAAAATAAGCGAGCAACAGGAACAAAAAAAAAAAAAAAATAAAGGATGAGACGTCTGCCGCTTTTTGCAGCCGTTCGTCTGAGGAGGAGATGCGGCAAGCCCTTGCTATATCGAGAAGCGCTGACGAGAGCCGGTTGAATGCTTCCGTCGAGTTCCTTTCTGTCTTTGTGTAGGTGCTCCTTTTTGTTCATAAGTTTGCCCCTTATAGTTATAAAACAATCCGCAGAGAGGGAAAGAGAGGGGGCGTGAGGGATGCAGGGTGGTTACCGAGGGCCTGGTTGCTGGTATACGAACCGCGTTTTCCCGTATTTCATAATCGGGAGCCGTTCTTGGAAACGAAAGCACGTGCACAGCTGCTCCGTGACGGCTGGACTTGAATGGAACGCGCGTCGTCTTCCTTTGATAGCGTCGCTAACGGTTCTCACAAAAAGGACTCGAGCGGGTTTTCACCGCGTGCCCGCTTTTGATCGCCTCCAAATCTATTCAGGCTTTTTTTTTTCGTTTATAAGTGTCCTTGTTTGCAAGTATTTCTGTTCGACTCTTCGTATCCCTAGCCTAAATTCATTTCAGTAATGGCACGGTATGAGAGCCTGCAGTTTCCACGAAAGGGGAACTAAAATGCAGATAGTAAATGGAAAGCTGCGTATGGCAGTCTGAAAGGGGGCTCGCGTATGGCTTGCATCGACGTCGGCCATGCTGCTGATCTTGCTGCTATGTGCGTACCGTAGTTCGTACCTCACGCACAGCTAATTATACCCGTGGACATTTTTTTTATGCTGCATTTTCGCCGAGACGAGGAGTGCGCGTGCGCAACTTTAATTGGCGCGCATGCTGATATCCCCGTTCCTTTATGACTGCGTATACCCACAGGAAGTCGTCCACAGATCTCGTGTGTCGTCCGCTAAGAACAGCTGTCCTGATTGGGTTGAAGGAACGAATTGAACGTGCATAATCGTGTGTTCCTCCCAATCGGGATATTTATTCCTGGCAGACGATAAATGTTGGCTTGTTTAAGCATACGTTGCAAGCATGGACCAACAACATGGCGACCCGTGAATACCCAATACCGTCTAGCGCCGCCCAACTCGCGGCTGCCGTCTGCTTCTTATAACGAACGCGACGCTAGCACGAGGCATCGTTACTAGATTAGCTGAGTTACGGAACTGCGCATAGACGCTGCTTGCACAAAGAGTACCCCCCCCCCCTCCCCAAGCTCACCTCCCGTCGTTCGACGCGCCACCCTTCTTTACGGGGGGGGGGAGGGGGTGATGGCTGCTATGGTGACTGCAGTGTAGTCTATGGAATACCAATGTTTCGAAGTACAGCGTCCAGATGGCGTTTTACCATACTGTATGGGATGGACAGTTTCGAAACGAAAATCTAGGTGGCACTTCAAACGACGGGAGGTGGAGTATTGTTTTATGCGGTGTCTCGTAGTGTACATGCTTGAGAAATGAAGAGAAGATAATAATTAAAAGAAAGAAAACTGTATAGGCATATTGTTTGCGTACTCTATAGCTGCGCTATTAATCGTATGTTTTATGTGCTAAAAAGAAACACATGAACTGCTGTTGGTCAACCGCGCTGCTTCCACCTGGCCGTACTGCCCTCACACTGAGAAACTCGTCGTCAGTTTTTTTAATATTTCGAATTGCGGCTAGCCTAAAGATGGTCTCTCCCAAGTTCCAACTACAGCTGAAGTTGTCGGTGCTACCGCACTATCATGTCACCGTCCTCGAAACCTAGAGTATACTGAATGCCTCTCATTCAATCAATCGATTGATTAATTAAAAAACATACATTTTCTTCATTAAAATTAGTTTTTTTGAGCGCAGCTCTTAGGCGCCCGTTTCCGGCTTGAGCGGCGTCGGCGTAACCGCAAGGTCAGGTGACCCCAAGGTCAGGTGACCCCCAAGGTCATGTGACCCCCAAGGTCACGCCAGTCCCCCCGGAGGTCACGTGACCCCCAGGTCACGTGACTGCCCCGAGGTCACGTGACACCCCCCCCCTCCGAGATCACGTGACCCCCCCCCCCCGCCTTCCCCCCGTCCTCAAGAGCTGCGCTCTAATTCGGCGTTACAGGGAGTTGTGAACGGCTTTCATTTTTTGTTTACGGGTTGTGGGCCTTGAGGCGAGAGGATGCCGGTTTGTGTGGAGTGAGGTGGAGGGAATGTTTCGCGTTGCTCTTTTCGAAGAATTTCGATGTCTACCGAAGGAACGACAAGCGGTCTTCCACATTATAGAAGCAAGGGTGTTCGTGGTTCGATTTCCGCGAGTCCCTGTCGCACGTGTTGGGATATGCGAGGAAATGAGGTCCCTGATCGGTTAGCCAATAATCATCATCATCATCCTCAGGCATCTCCGCTCGAGCCACCATACGGCCCTCGGCAGCAGAAAGCGGCTGTGTGACAACACAGATGTGTCCTTGCACCTTGATGCAGATATTCGCGCACCCACGCATAACCAAAGGATCGTCGCATCGGGAAGCCACAACCCTGTGCCGATTACGCGTACGGGACAAGTGCGCAGAACGCCCGCGTCGGCTATACAAGTATCGCGGAATCACGCCATTTCCCCCTTGCCCCACACGTAAAAACGTTTGTTGATTATTCGGGATACGCAAGCGCTTATGTTCAGGCGCAAGTCTGGCTAACCATGCGCGTGACTTGGCAAGAGCTTGACTATCAGACGAGACAGTATCGCCATGCCACCACGTGCAAGATGGTGACACCCAGAGGCATAACTTGCGAAGCTTCCGTATACCGTCCGATGCGAACGCGTGCTGCAAGTGACGGAGGACAATAGTTTTCTCGCCGATTTATGGTCAAAGTCGTCGGGTTGTGCCTGAGGCCGTTAAAGACCCCAGGCTCTCAATGGTACTGTACTGGCTAAATTTCTCATCTATACAGCTGAGAGACCAGATGCTTCCGGCTGTCTAAACATGCACACAACACGCCTACTTTTATTACTCGCCGGGTCGGGCAGGAGAGTGCGTCCTCGAGAGCGCTCAAACAAATAGACAAATCGAAGCAAAAAATATATTCACAGACGTTATTTTTTTGTTTGTTCTTTTTTTGCAGGCACAGTACCGTGACTAAGAAGCACCTAACCATGAACGATGGAGCCTTATTTGCTTCCTTATCGTTCCTGGGAAACCATTGACCGTGGTGTTTATGTTTGGCTCTCCACAAGACTGCTCGCGCGTGCAACGGACCTCGCAAAGAACGTCGTTCGATCCACCGTGGCCCATGCGCATATAATATAACGTTTGACTAGAGGTTGCGGGTCGCCTATATACATTTCTAGACGACTGCGAGTTTGCGTGGCAACCAACCTTCGCACTCAAGTTGGTCGCCGCGGTGACGTAGTAAAACGCTGCCGCGTGAATGGAGCTTATCGCGTCATAAGAGCTCGTGCCCGGTTATTGTCTTGACGTACGCGTAACGGCGCTAAAACAAAACAAACAATCGAGAATTTTAGTAGATCGTGTTTTCGGGCCAGGCGAATTGTGGCTAAAGCCGGGAGCTCGACCGCGCTGCCTCTTCGACGCATGCATGCTCTGAATGAAGCGCGCGCCCGTAGCGATAGCGGGCCTTTGAAAACGATTTACTGAAGCTACCGACCAATAGAACGTAGGGCGACTCGTTTTGACCGTGTCCAGGAGGGAGAATGCTGTATACAAACAGCTGGCAATCAGCGCTTCTCTAAACAAAACGTTGAGAATGAAAAAAATATTGACATTGTCGTCACTAATATGTCAATTTGATATAAATTAACGCGGTGTGTTTCCCGTATTATGCTTCGTTCCACCTTGAGTCCGAGCGTATCAAATGCTGCACTAGTTCTCAAAAAAAAAAAAAAAAGTATGAAGTTATTGTCATTATTACAACTTCAGTTCGACGTATAGCCAGCGCACTGACGTCGAACCGACGGGACCAACTTTCACGAGCGGCTTGATAGCCGAGGAATAGAACTTGTTAATACAGCTAATGTGCTCGTTGGTTACTGACCGCAAACGAATTAATCGGGGTTTTCTTGGCCCCACTGCAAAACCTCGGTGTTTTTTTTCTTCTGTAAGTCTTTGATACGTACTTTAGCTGTTTAATAAGTTATATTGGACCGTTATCAAGCCTCTTCGTGAAAGTTGGGGTCGTTAGTTCGACGTCAGTGAGCTGTGTACGTCGAATCGAAGTTTGAGGAGTGTCTTATATAGGACAAATGAATGTAATACCACACTGTTCTTTTCCTTTTTTTTGTGTGTAAGCGTGAAGAGTGAATCAGAAGTTAACATGATTAATCGTCGACAAGCTTCAAAATCAGCGAAAGAGCATTACGTTCGCGATTTTTGCGCGCGTCTTATCGTTGCTAAACCATAGCCTCCTCTGTTGCGGGAGGGGATCCGATCAGTCACGCCTCTAGCGGCACGCTTTAGGTGCGGGGACAACAAACCGAATTGTCATGTTTGTTTTTGATCAGAGATATTACGATAGATGTCGATTACAAACCAATGGTCAGAGCTAGCGCATCGTGTCCAGACCGTGCGTTGCGAGGTTCAATTTCTTTGTTATGCTGTACTTAGTAAACACCGGGCAGTGGGGACAACTAGGCTCGATTAAGCGCCACCTAGATTTCGATTTCCTGCCCAATACTCACAAAGCCTGGCAGTTCGACGACGGAGCCAGAGAGAGACCGAGTCGAGAGGGAGCGTGAGAGATCTTGGTAGACCAGCTCAGAAAGCGTCAAGAACCTGCAACGTCATGACGTCACGTAATTTTTGCTGCGGCGATACTTGATCACTTTGCTCAAACTCATGGAGTACAGTGAATTTCGGCCTCGCTGACTGCGCACAGTCACGTCGCTCTCCTCTCATCCGTTGTCTGCCGCTCCACCTATAAGTGCTCATTTTCGCTCCATAGTTCCGACCGCAGTCGACGCTTCGGTCCGACGGAACCATTCGTGGTCCGATCTGGCAGTGCACCGTCACGGTGCGCAGTCGTCGTCTTTGTGCGTTCCACTCAACGAGGTAGAGGGCCTTAGAGCGATAAACTGGCAGCTGAAAGTGACCCCAATTGGCCGCCGCCGTGTTGCACATTTTGGACCACTAGACACGTGACCTTATAGTTGTACGCCTTGATTTTAACGAAATACCGCGCACAAATAATTGCTTATTGATCTTTAATAACAGTACCGGCGAGATAAGTTATGTTTCGTTTGTTCTAAGTCCAAATGTGCTTTTACGACAAAAACTCGGGCAGCTTCGCAATGCCTCCGCTAGATGCCGTCAGCCGCGGTGCTGTATTTTGGGTTTTTAATCGGAGCTAGACACTGATCTCTGGGGCTAACAGTATTGAAAATATGGTTTATCGTGTTTTCTTTTACAGCCTATCGCAATAGAAATCTCGGCCCAGTTTTGCGTAAAAGCCTCAGGATTGGTTACGGTCACGTGTCTAGTGGTCAAAATTGTGCAACATGGCGGCAGCCAAGTGGGGGCCACTTTTGCCGCCCGGTGAACGGGATACCAGTTTATCGCTCCAAGCCCCTCTCTAGCTCGTTGGTTCCACTTCTGGGGCTTGTGCCGATCTCTTGAGGGTCGCTTCGGACGGACGCTTTGCAAAGTCCTATTTTCCTCGGAAGCTTCCCCCGGTGTTTGGTTTGGGGAATTCTGAGAGGATATGCATCATGGGCCCACCCGACTGTGACTCCGATAACCGCCAGGGGGCGGGGAAGAGTACGTACGCTCTGTCTCGAAGGTACGGGCGACCGGAAAGAAAAAAAATAATAAAGAATACTTAAAATTTGGTGCAAATAAAACGAAGAAGCTGAGATTGCCGTGGCCGTTTCACTGCAACTTCGCTTCGTGGCAGAGGAAAATTCTTTTTACTCGCCTGTGTGGTTTCAAGGTGTGGCTGATATAAAAAGGTTTGAAAAGGGAAAAAAAAACATCTAAAGAGAACGCGAGCAGTGATGTGAAATATTTGGAGACCGGGGCGAACCCGAAATTGGACCGGGATGGTTTTCGCGTGGGTTTCTAAAGGGCCATACTTTATCTTGGGGGAACTCCGTTTCGAAGTGTAATGTTTTCATGATCTTTATTATTTTTTTTTCCGGGTGTTTGCACCGCCGCTACAGGTAAAGTGTTTCGAAAAATATTTTTTTTTTCTTTTTGTGGCAGGTGCAATTGCGTATTTTGAGCTTTGATGTGTCATAAGGAATGGAATCTTTGCTTATATATCTAGCAGAAAAAAAAAATAGATGGAACGAGAAGCAATTTGAAGACAACTCTTTTTTCGAGAGGTATTTCTTTTCGATATCAGTTTAATGGCGCCGATTGAGCAGTATTTTGTTTCTATTTGTTCCGTGATTCGTGCGTTCTGAAGTTCCGAGCACGTCGTCTATTTGTTGGCCGTAAAAAGGCGCCTGCCGCTAAATAAAAATAATTTTCCCATTAATTTAATGTTTCCCCGCTCGACAATTTCATGGGTACGTCATTAAAGCAATAGAGTACCGATAAGTTGTCTTTTCGCACACTGTGAAACCCGAAAACCACATGGGATCCGATGGGATTCCACTGCCAACTAGTGTGATCAGATAGATAACATTAGAAACAACTACAACAACAACAGGAGGAAGTTTTATTGTACTTCCGACACACGAAACGACGCTTGGACGGATTAGGATGGTTCGCCGTCTTACTCTGATTCAGCGCAACGTTGGCAAAGAGCGAACGCTACAGCCCCTTCTGAGCCAATCCAAGTCGACGCATCGAAACACGTGACTGCCCTCCACAGGAGGAGCGCATGTTGTCACTATTCTTCACTCCTGCTCTCGGATTGGCTCACTAGGAGCATTTGCTTAATTCAGCCCTCTAGACCAATGCTACCGTTGCATCGCGGTGATCAGCCAGGAAAACTTCGCTGGATTGTGGGCCCGTGAGGAGGGGGGCAACGACATTTCGCGCAGCCGCTTATATAAGCTCAGTAACCTGAGCTTATACAGAGCAGTTCTCTTAGATTTCCGAGAATTACCGAGCTGCTCAAACGATGGATTTCGGCCCTTTGTTGCAACAGTTACTGAACTTCATCGAAGTGGAGTGGAGGATTTCGTTCGCTTCGAATTTTATGCCTTCGACAGTCGTGCCAGGTATCCATGTGCCCCTGCCAAGTCAAATTGAGTTGGTCGAACGTTGGTCACGATACATATTAATAAAACATCCATGGTGAAACTCAACTGCATAGTTCAATATTTGTTGCGGTGCATACTAAGAACGTTCGCAAACGTATTTTGAAGTTGTCTGAGTGCTCCACGAAACCTTTTCCCACGGGCGTGCACAATATATATCGCTGTCAAAATTCGTATTCAAATTTCTATCGATGCAAAACACAGTTTTCAAGCTGAACGAAGTCGCGCATATTCTTAGAACGCTGGTAGCTACTTGCACGATGGTAACGGAGTGTTAAAGAAACAATATAATTGCTTGAATGTATTGTTGTTACGCGACCAAATAAAAGGCAGCAGGCGCAGTCAGCTGCTGGAATTATGAACAGAACCGCGGTACAGAACCTGGTCCCCTCAGTTCGTATACGCAACCATGTACCATTTAGTGGTCACTTGTGGTTCATATTTGAAAGGAACATTGGCGATGTGAAAGAGGCGAGCGACACGGGAGGTTGGCTTGGGAAAGCTACGTGGCTGACGTCATGCCTCCCCGGAGGTTAACATAGCCTCTATCTTGGACGTGCCTAACGTTGTCAGACTGACGCCTCTGCTCAGCATCTATCCACCCGCTGTGACCAGATTTTCAACCGCGCGGTTGCACGCGAACGTGTACGGAGATCCTACACCAGATGCACAGAAACTTTTCTGCCCAATATCCATCCGTGCATAAATGGTTACAGCTGGAGCACACTCAAGCAGAAGCATCTCTCCTGTTTGACCGACCAGTCACCTCCGATCCCATTCGACATCTCTCGCGGTGCAAGACTCGGGTGACCCGTGACTTCTGTTGCTCTGTTGCTCGACGGGGGCTATCTTGGCGGCCGTGCGAGACCTTTCTTTTACCGTTCGTCGCGTCGCTTGGACGATCGCGTGACGAGAAATCATCGCTGGCTGCGGTTCCGTCGGGGGACGAGATCGCGGTGCCCGATCGTTCGATCCAAGGCCGCAACTCCCTGTACCGCTCACCTGGCCTAAGCTGACAGTGCGCTGGAAGCTACGCTCTCGACAGACCAATCAGCCGTCTCCCCTTCATCACCTGACATCGTTTCTTGCTGGGCTGGGCGTAGGGCGTGATCACGTGGTGCGAGAAAGACGTTTGACTTGTTCAACCGGCAAGTTCTTCCACCGCAATGTCGGCTATGCGTTACAAACGGAGTAAATACTCCGCAGCCTTGTTCTTTGTGGGGTCCATGTATCAATTTATCATGCGGGAGTTCTTAGCCGACGAATTCGTGCGGGGAAGATGGGACAGATTCGCCCTTAATGGATCAGCTCATCTGGGACAAGGGCGTCAGAACCTGGTCGTTTTTCTTCTACATGTAAGGTGGCCCGGGGCCCGGGGGGGGAAGCGGGGGGGGGGGCGGGGGGGGGGGGGTAAGCGATTCTGAAGGATTTTCGGAAGGTATTTTTCTTTTCGAATATGTTGAGATGATTTCGATGGGGTGTAATGGGACTGAAATTAATGAATTCCTCGACTCAGCCCGCGGCTGTCATCCGTCGTCTGCCATTTTGGAATTTTCGTCGGATGCCGGTTTTGCATGACGTCATCCGGCAAAATGGCGGATGCCGTCTGTGTGACAGGCACGGTTCTTGGTACGTTCGACGTACCTATTTGGTTTGGTTCTAGTTCAGGAAGCAATGGCTTTTCTTTACGCATAAATTGTCAAGAACAAAAAGAGTGTCAGTCCAGTGTAAGAAACAGCAGCTTCTCCTAATGCCAAAATTGTTGTGGGGGGGGGCATAAAAAAGAAAAAGCCATGTCGCGTTGTTGTCATATGACGTCACGACGAAGTCCTAAATACTCTTATACCTGCATGCTGTTTACAATTAAGTCCGCCGACGGTAGCGCCACCTCTGCGGCGTGACGTCATAACTTCGTGTCGGTCAGTTTTTTGTTTGTACTCATAGAACCGATGAAGACTGCTCTCTTTTGGTGCAAGTTAATTAGCTGAACTCAGTTGATCTTTGAACTTTGGTTCCGTCTTGTTTATACATTAAACGTCGTGATGTCTGGTTGTGTTTTTTTCACAAACATAATTTGACTGATTTTTTTTTTTTCACACGCTGGGATCGTGGAATTTTTATGTGCGCCTAAAGTGACTGCAACGCTTTGCCACGTCTTTAAGTACTTTTCAAGCCAATATTATATTCGAAATGGGTTGAAACATTTTCCGTCATCCTAATGCCAGTTCGAGTGCGCAGATACTATTCCGTTTGCCAAACGTCTGCGTTGATATTACCATATAATTCTCATGAAACAGGTTAGGACATGTCCTTTCTGTTTCTCTAAGTCGCTTCACCATTGCCAGACTGCGGGGACTTGCCGATACTATTTTTGGCCAAAACAAGGAAGGGACATAAAACAAAACAAAAAAAGTGCTGCTGTGATGGAGGCGAAAAAACACCTCCCGGACCTTCTTCGCTGAGCAGGCGTACTAACGCATGGTTGTTGGCAAAGTGCCAGAACGCGTTGGCGGGTTGATGGTTGGATTGGTCGATAAAGTCTTGCTTTTGTTCGAGGTTAATGGTCGGTAGCTTGCGACATCCATCGGCGATTGCTCGAACTTTGGAGGTTCTAGTTCTTAAACGGGGTGCTATCGACTTGAGGCATTTCATAGATGGCGCTATTTTCGGCCACCCAAACATGGAAGCTGAGAGATATTAGATTTGTGCTACAAGCTAATGGGGCCAGTAATGATGCCGAACTGTACTGTTCGATTTAGCTAAGCTCTAGTACAAACTAGCACTATTAATCTAATATAGCTAAACGATAAAAAAAATCGTTTATCTCCGTTGTCAACATTTTATTTTCCTGTCTTGAAGCCACTGTTACATTGCTCACTGTAATAACACTGAAGCGCTCATTCAAGTACAACTAATTATTTCTCGAGTAGTACGGCGTTTATGTAATGATGTGCTAGCTTTTAACAGCAACGCACCAGAATTTGATGCGCTCTATACGCTCACTGTATCCAATTACAGTTAATACGATCTAAAAACAGTCAAATCGTAATATTGGTTTCGAATCTCGGATGCTGGATGGCGCAAGTCACCGCCCCATTAAAAATAATCGCCCATTCATTCTCGCAGGGCGAAGACCCTAGTGATCGTTAGAATTTTCCTAGAGTCAAGCTAGAATTGATAAAGCCTCTTACAAACTCATCTGTAGTAGTCTGGTGGTTAGCCATAACTTTCATTCTCTTTCTGTACGACGCAGGAAAAAGTTTGCGTTGTATTTTTTTCTTGTGTCTTTTAGCACCTTTACCTCACACAGGTAACTGTTGCAGCACATGTGTTGTTAGCGTTGCAAGTGCACCTCTAGGTCGTAGGAAAGGTTTCCCCTTTTAGCGGGGTTGTAACTCTACGCATTAACATTTCGTCAGATCTAAAACGATTGCCATCTGTGCAGCACTTGCGTACGCTATGAGACGGGCTTTCTGTGTGGGAGAGTGTTCCACGCTGAGAACGTGCGGCACATTGGCAAATAAACTGCATTTTCAAATCATACTTGTGTCATTAAAAAGAAAAAAAAAACGGAAGAAAGTCTCGCGTTCGTTTTGAGAGCTTAGCAAAGATGGTAGCATTAAAATTACTGTGACTAGGTGTGCCTCTTCTCAATTCTCATGTTATTTCTCTGCCAAATATCTCATTATAATTATGGCAGCTAAATTAAACTGTTTTTGGGCGAAGGTCTTTGATGTCCCTAAACTTAATTTAAAGTTCGAATGAGAGTAAATTGCGGAGCGTACTGTTTACTTCTATACTTGCAATGTTTTTTTAAACACAAGTTTTGTCGTTGCGTAATTGCAGCGCCTTCTCATTCGCGACTTATTTCAATTCAGCCGAGTCGGCAATGTTGTCGTAAAAACTGAAGGTGGCCCCAGACAGTGGACAGACACACCAGTCGTTCTGGGTTGGGTGCCAGACCCTCGAAATAGAATTACCCGAGTTTCTTGAGGTTGGAAGTCGACTTGCGCCATCTACCGGCAGCAGCAGCAGCACCTTTCGCGGAAAGCAGCAGCAGCAGCATGTCGCGGCAGCTCGATTGACAGATCCTTTTAGGGTCAATTTTTGGCGTCGCTTAGCCGTCTAATTCGGGCCATTGGGTTGCGTCCGGAACCCTTCAGACGCATTTGACGACCTTGCGGCCCCAGTGCGGGGTCCAGACGGACTCAGTTGCCGTCTTCACGGCGATGGGCGGTAATTGACGGCGTCTGGGAAGGCGGTGGTGTGGAGGAGACCCAAGCGTTTGATCTCTGTTGACTTTATTGAACCCATTTAATCTTCTCGCTATTTTTGTTTTCTCGCAAATTTTCAGTGCGCGAAGGCTTGATTTGGCAGTCTTTGGGACTTATTTATGTGGAAAGCTGACATTTGTTTTTACGTTTATCGTCGGTTTCATGCTAATCTTATTCGTGTAAGCTAAGTGTACACTTACGTGTACGGCACTCATTACAAGTAATCAAATGACTAGTAATTGATTACATTTTGGAGTAATTTTGTGGCAAGTTGAGTACATTTATTAGGATGTAATCACATGAGTAATGTGAGTATCTTTGGAAGTACTGAAATTACTTGTAACCGCTATTATTTTCGACTCTCCTTCCTAATGGCCCGCTTTGTTTCTGCAAGTTTTTCGTTTTGTCAGGGAATCCTCGAACCTAATCTTCAACGGGAGGATGGTTTACCAAAATTGGTGAATTAAAAGTTTACCAGCTTACAGTTCGGTAATTCTAATCCAATAATGGACAGAAAAAAAAAAACATTTTCAAACCGTCAAAGATTTGTCGCTTTCAAAATTTGATTAACCGGAAAAGTAACGGTTACTTTTTGAAGTAACCGCCAATTACTTGTCTGAAATAATCAAAGAATCTAATTGAACACTTTTTAACGAATAGTAATTGCACTTGTAATGGATACCGTTTTTTTGAGTCACGTGTAGAAACCTGAGTGTGCTTTTGTCGGGGTATCGTTTGGTGTGTAGTAAATACCCAAATAATGTACCCAAATAATATATAGGGTATCTAAACACCCAGGCTCGATTTAAATTGGGCCCTAAAAATGGGCGCCTGCACTATAAGCAATCGAAACGTTTCGGCAAAGGTGTGTACCACAGGTCGGTTTTAATATGCAAAATTACAAAGCGTAGCTCCTTTTTTGTAAAAAAATAGGGCCAAAAAATTTGCCAGGGTTACCGGTGGACGGCGACGCAGACGACCGAGTCGAGTGGCGGGGTGCGTTTGGCCCATGGATTGATAGATGGCGTCGGGAGCAGTGTCTGAAGGTGTAGCCAACCAGCAGCGTCGGAAGGTGCAGCCGACCCGACCAGCGTCGGAAGGTGTAGTTGTGCAGCAAGAGCGCCGTTAGCGCCGTCGTTATGCAACCGCGTTTTCTTTTATTTTTGTTATATTAAGTTTTGCTATCACTGTCGTCGTTTATTCTTAAACCAAAGGTACATTACAAAAGTATTATGTTCATTTTAATAGATTACGGTCGTCGCGAGCAGTCTGGATAGTGAGGTAGCGCCATCTATTATTGCGTGCGCCAAACGCGCACCGGCACTCGACTGGGTCGTCGCCGTCTGCCGTTGACGCTGGCAAGTTTTTTGGCCCTATTTTTTTTACAAAAGGGAGCTACGCTTTCTAATTTCACAAGATAAAACCGACCTGCGAAATACACCTTTGACGAAAAGTTTAGATTGCTACGTGCAGGTGCCGATTTTTGCGGTCCATTTTAGAACGAGCCTGGGTATTTCAGACACCCTATATTTTAATAATCTAATTTTATGTTAAGCAAACGCAAAATGTACACAAATAGAAAGTCGATACAACTGTAATTTTAAAGCCAGATCAATTTTTTTGTTGACTCCAGGCATTCGGAGTCGACCTTTTTGAATGAAGGTTTTTTTGTCTTATTCGAATTTATGTGTCTCAGTTTGTTCAAATCTAGCGAAAAAGGAATCCAGAAAAGGCTTGATTCATTAAAGAAACTGTTTTTGAATAAGCCAAGTTAACAGCTTTATTCGTGCGTCCGAGCACACCTTTTGAAAGGAAGCGACCGTACAAACTTCAAATAATCGCACTATTTACGAATCATGCAGAGTAAGGACAGTTCAGGACGACAAAACTTGACGACGGAGGCTAGTACATGCCGACATCGAAGAAACGTAGCTACACCTTTCGTACACCATATGTACACACATTATGCACTTTGGTTATCTCTAAGGCACAGAACGGCGGGTGAGTGGGCTGTGTGCGGATGCGTGGCGTCTGATATTCCATATGGATAGAGCGACTGCGCATGCGCAGAACGCGTTCCACAGCTCTGGAGTCAAAGATGGCGGCGCTCAGTGGGTTATTATAGTGTAATGGTCTGTATGTCTATCGGTACCGTCACACTTGACATTTTAAGATACAGTAATGTAGTATCAAGTTTTCCCTTTTTCCGCGGTTTTTAATGCGTCATTCGTGACGATCATAGGCCGTAGCAAAAATAATTTACGCAAATAATAATATATCTATCTGCGGGAACTCGTCTTGAAGCGGCCGATATCGTCAGACTCAAAACATGTTTTTCTATATTCTATTTCTCACGATGACGCCAAAGGTGCCATTTTGCAGACAGTCAGCTTAGACATTCATGCTGCCGCCGATTAAAGTAAATTCTGATCAACTTGTGTATTTTTTTCCCTAGTCGAAAACGGGCCGCTGAAAGCTCTCCCTTCTATTCAATGACGACCATTTCTGTCCAAGAAGATTCGATCTTCAAGTTTACAATGTTATACAGAGGCCTCTTCTCTGCGTCTCGTTTTGAAATCTAAAGTTTTAATATTGCTAACCGCTCTTCCTTACAAAGAAAATGCAGAAACAAAACTAGCTAAACAATAGCCATTTGCTAACTGTTGTATGTGGCGGGTTGTATGGACTCTAAGAAGACAATATAAAACGTATAAAATCAGAAAAAAAAATTCAATTTCTAGGCAGAACAACGAACTAATTTTCGTCTCGGTAGTCAGGGATACATGCAAGTTTTTCCCGCACGAAATGATAAAAAAAAAGGAAACTGCGCCGATCGACACGGGCGAGCAAATATAAATCAATAGAAACTAAATAAAAGCGTGAGCAGTAACAGACTGTATAGGATAGTTCGTTGCCACATTTCTGGCATCCACTTGTTTGTATATTCTTTCTTCTTTCTTTTCTCTGTAAACTTGTTTTCCTCCAGTTAGTGCCAAAATATTTCGGGCAGTTTACGTCAAAGCAAAAATAATAGAAAAGAAGCTAATAAATATCCAAGTGCGCGGTGATCAATGAGTAGCTTAATTGCCATACGGAAATACGACGGAACTAACTGCAGTAAAAAAAAAAAAAGGGGGGGGGGCTCAATATTTTTGTTTTATATAACGCGTTTTGACGGTTAAAGTGATCACGTTGAATACACAGGAAGCTGTGGTATCGTCCGCAGTGTGACTTTACGTGGAGATTTAATGCCTTTGTTGTGGAAGGGAAGAAAAAGCAGAAACGACAACGAGACAGGAGTGTGGCTACCTAAATATATTATTATAGTCGTATAGGAGCGATGGTAGAGCTAATTCGCACTCTAATTTAATTATGTACGTTGCCCAATTTGCTTGTTTGGGGAGGGGGGGGGGGCTCCATAATGTTGGAAAAAAAGTTAAATAAATTTCGCTTTCTTCCGTTATGGTTCTGAATATTCAGCGAATCAACCGACTGGATCGAGTGAGAAAAAGCAAGATTTATAATCAAATTTGGAAATGGGTAAACTTGGAACGTGTTGGGCTTTGTCTTTTGTCCTATTGGGCTATTCTAGAAACTACGTGTTACAACGTTTCAAGCTTTGTCTTTCTTTTGTCCTATTGGGCTATGCTAAAAACAGACCGCTAACACTGTTTGAGGACATAAAAAAAAAGAGCCAATTTTCGGTGCAGTGTTAGTACGACATGTAAATGATCATTATTTGTTGTTTGTTAAACTTGCAATGTAGCAACATAATAATGGAAACAGCGACCCCCCTCCACCCCAGTGCCCAATGCGACGACATTAGGCGGTGCTTTGTTTCTCTAAGCGCCATTATTGAAAAACGCGCTGACGATATGCTCCTCCCTTTTCGTGACGTCAGCAAAATGGTGTGTGTGTATTGGGCAACGTAGTGACGTCATTTCTTTCTGGTAATTCGGATGGTGGCAGAGCCTCTCCTGCATCCCTAATGCTGGTTCACACATTTGCCGTTGAGTGCGATAGGCCGCGCCACAATGGCTGGTAACCGCTCACGACGAGGGAAGAACACTGGCGCCATCTATCGAGTGAGAAGCCGCTACTGCGCTTGCGCGCCGATGGCCTTGACAGTAGAATTCCGGGTATCGTAGCGTTGCGGAGAGCGTCGTGGGACGACGAAAACGATCTACGCAAACTCCCTATGGAAGGTTTTGCCCTATTTGCGGGTTCATATCTACGCACTATGTATATATCTGAGAAATGGTCGCTCGTAAAAATTATTTCGAACACACGATGAAAAGAATGGTGCGTAAAATATACGAAGATCGGAAGTGAACTGTACGGCTGTCCGATAGATGGCGCCAGTAGGTTCTCTTGTTGTAAGCGATTACGAGAGGTTGCGACCGGAGTCGTGTACACTTATACGGAAACGTTTGAACCAGCCTTTCTGTTGCAGCAACAGACTGAAGCAGAAAATAGTTTCATTAATATGAAAAAAATAAAAATAAAGTATGAGTTCATGATTGTTCAAAAAGAATTTCGCAGAACCGCATTTTTTCTTTTAAATTTTCTCCTAAATGTTAAAGAGCAAATGAGACGCGGCCGAGAATGGCGTTTCAAGATGGCCGCCTTAGGACCTTGACCTCTTTCCGGAATGCCCTTTGTCTGACGGAGGCGCGCCACTGAGCAGCAGGGATAGCGGCTGCATCGTATACGCCCGTCACCCGTAGGTGAACGTGCTCCTGAATATTTATCGTCATTTAAACAACGGTCCCTTATGTACCGTCGAAGCACTCATCAGAGACCGCAAGATAGGTACATGAATAGAAAGCTCGAGATATAGATAGCTATATCTAAATATATGCAGTATATATACATATATATATATATATACATTCAAATTTGTTTCAGTGCTTCGTTTTCGACTCTCTCTCCGGCACTCCCCCATCCCTTGAAGTCGAATGCTGAAATAGTCGATAAGAAAAGTGTTGTACAGAACGGATGTACTAGTGTTGTACAGAACGGATACAGTGTTGTACGTTCCGTACAACACTGATTGACAAATGGATAGACATGTAGATAAGTAGATAGAGGGGGACAAAATGAATTAGTGAGGTCCTGCAAGAATTGCAGTTTCTTTAAAAGCTTAGCACTTTTTTTTTTAACGCAACTTATGCTTGAGATTCGTGTTCAAATTTGATTTTAATGGCACGCGTGCTCAAGCGGTCATTATGCTGGTATTTGTTAGGTCCTTCCTGGGGGGGGGGGGTCGTTGATGCGATTTTGAACATTCTAATTGGTCGCGGAACCGTTGTTTAGCTCCAAAGTCCGGAGAACGAGGTCCAAGGCCAGGAATTACGTTGCCTTTATTCCTCCTAATGAAATGTTATACATTCCTGCTGTTATGCCTTTTTCTTTTGCATCGACGTTTTGTTTACGCGTACTACGTGCATACATTAGTTTTGCAAGGCGGCGTCTTTTGCTCGCGGACGACGAAAGACAACAACGTGTTATTACGGAGAACAATTCTCACGCATGGAACGAGGCTATGACCGAACACGGCCGATGGAAGAAACGTACTCTAACTACTCATTAATGTGGGAAAAAAGGGTGTTGAAATACGAAAAAAAAAAAAGAGGGCACTGGTAATTCGTGTACCTACTACACTAGTTAATTTAAAACAACACGCGTAATTTCTTTTTCTCTCGTTCTTTTCTCTCTGTCTTTCACAATAATGAACGCATCAAGTTGGAAAGCTCGAAACAGGAATTCTGGTCATGCCACGAGTTAATTAACCAGTTCAATCTCTAGTCTCTTCGCTGGATCAGGCCCAAAAAACGACTCCGAGCAACGAAATCCTCGCTTAATCTGTTTTCTTCTTCCATCGAACGCTTTGCTCACACTTCCGTCACCATCAGGTTCAACACTCTACTAAAACTATGAATACGTACGCGTACATCGAAGATAAAACTCCAAGATACATAGGTGTCGAATAGCGCGTTGCTTCATCTCCCGAGATCCCAAATGCAGATTGGCCGTCCTTGGAGCGACCGCGGGCGCGTCGTTCTTCTATATATCTACCCCTCATCCTCGCTCTTTTAAAAGAAAGTGCACGGGGGCTGCCAATCAGAGACGACCTCTCTCTCGGGGAAACAAACGCGCGGCGGCCCTGACCTTTAGGATGGCCCAGTCCCGGCCACGACACACCGCAGTTTCCGTGAATCTTTGATGAAGTTCGAGCCCGCCTCCACCTGGCGCCGCGGTTCCCTCCTCCTAAACTCGGAGCTTTCACCTAGCCCTCGGTACAGAGGTCCTCGCGCGGGAAGCACGTACGACATAGAGAGCTTTCGGTGACGCCTTCGTGGCCGCCACCGGTTCCCGTTTTGAACCGCGTCCCTCCTCAATGTGGACCACCCTGCGTTCTTCGTCACCCTGTATGCCGCCGCTGCACGCCGTCGGCAGGGCTATGTCGCCGCTCAGAATCGTCTGGAAGGGTGAGGATGGATCGACGCTTCTTCATTTTTTTCGAGGATTCAAGGTTTTCGTTGCTACCGTTCTGATGGGGCGGGAGTGTAGCACGGTGTTTTGCTCGCATGCGTCGTCAACGAACTTGATGGTGGTTCTGTGTAATGGTTGGTTCACACTTGCGTCGAGTCCGACCCAGTGCAACTGCAACGGTTTACGACGTACGGGTTGCTATGGCGACGGCTGCGAAACCGGTTTTGTTGGAGCCGACGCGGCTGTTGCCGTAGCAATCCGTACGTCGCAAGCCGGTGCAGTGGAACTCGGGTCAGACTCGACGCAAGTGTGTGAATCAGCCTTAGGTCGTTGCCGATGACAAAGTCATAAGAGCTTTTTATATTATGGTTTCATAGTCATTTATACTCTGGAACGACTTGCTTTTTATTAACGGTCCTCGCTTCGCTTCTATTTTACTGCGTGTCCAGCAATAGAGAGGTGGTAGGGACTGTCCCCGTCCTGGCGTTTTTAAGTGTGTATCGGTGGCATATAACCAAGCCGAGAAAAAGCTGATCTTTCGTGTTTTTTTTCACTCTGGTCAATTTTTGCTGTTTGGCTAAGAAGTGGACTGCTGTAGGGGCTACGAGTCAGCCGAGCCAATCCAAAGCCGGAACGAGACGGGGAGGTGTCATGGGACTTGCATCCCGTCCTGGATTGGCCCCTCCCATTTTTAGCAGACACCTTGTTGGCCCATCCTTTTCCTCCTTTTCTTAATATCTTCTTTTCTTCTTTTGCTTTGCTCTCTCAGACTGGTAGCGGAGGACGCTGAGCGGATTATTTTGTTTCATCGCCGATCTTTAACTTGCTCGATAACGACCGTTTCTTCCATGGTGGCGGCGTTATTCTTAGCTTCCCCGAACGCGCAAATACAACTTCAGCGTTCTTCTTTTCTCTTACATGGACCATTTCCACCCGACGACTCTCGAAGTCCGTCTGCGTGCAATGATCGAGAACCGTGTTTGCTTGTTTTTGTCCTTGGACATTCTGTCCTGTTTATCCGTTCCTCTCTGCCGTGAGCTAATAAGATGGCAATCGTTTACAGGATGACGGTCGCTTACCGCCTTCATTGTCTTGGGCATACCGTGCACGCCACAGCGTTTTCGGTCTTTTCGTCGAGTTGCGTTGTGGTTAAATAAGCTATGCGTCAGAGTCACTACACTTGGGACATTTTGCTGATTAAAATAATTGCCAGTTATCTCGTCTTCTCTGGAATAACAGGGAACGGCTTCCGTCTACCAGGAATGTAAAAGCAATCCGCAACAGAGCAAGACTACGCCACCCCAGCCTTCCGACATAGTGTCTAGAGCCCAGGAATTCGCACTTTTGAGCTGTAACGATCGGCAAAAGACCTGTTGCAAAATATGCAGCGCCGTCCGCGGCGCCGAAAGGTATGCCGGGAAGTCTAGGTACAAAACAGGTTGTAGCAGACAACTGAGGCGATTCATAACGCAGGAGAGAGCACGCGGGCGAGAGCACGCGAGCAAACGCATTACTTCCTTTCTCTTTTGTGTTACGTGATAGATGTCGCAGGGGCAAGTGGGAGCACTAAGTACAAACATGGCGGCGCACACAAGAAAATGCGGGGGACGGAGTACTGATGCTCTATAGGTGTAGCTTGTAGTCGGACTCTATGGTGGTTATCCCAGCTTGAACTTGTGGCGCTGACGTGAATTGACTTGAGAAAGAGGACTGCGCTGTGGGTTAGTGTCCCGCTCGGTGATTGGTTCTACGTTTGCGAATTAATGAAAGTCGCGATCTGATTTAGATGACTCAGTGATGTAGTCCTTTGCAAATGAATCCGAGTTCCTGACTCAAACTTGCAAAGCTACTACCGAGGGACACGATCCTGAAACGGTTTTACGTGCCGCTACAAAATGTCCCAGGTCTGTCACGCGTCTCCAACAAACGGTTGCACATCTGTTAGTGAGTGCTAAAATTCAGAACTTGATCCTCTTTAAAATACGTATTGAAAACTAGAAAAAAAAATTGTGCTGTTGTTGTCGGGATTAGGAACGTAGCTTGAAACTTTTTCGTTTCACCTTTTTACCAAACCACAGTGAACTATTGGGAATTTGTAGCGCCGCCTTACAGATACAAAACACAAATCTAGCCGTGTATAAAAAAAAAAAAGACTTTATTTATTGACTCAATATTTTGGGTATCTTGTTTGAGCTTACTGCGGACCTCCAACAGCACTGATCAAACATCATATTAGGCCTGGTTCACACTTGCGAATCGGCGGTCGAATCTGCAAGAATTCGGCCGCCGGGCGTAGCGTTCACTGTGCATTGCCGCGGCCGATTCCGCTTCGGCGGCAGCGGATTAGCTGTAAGTGTGAACCAGGGGTTAGTTCGGTGGAACTAATCTGATTCCGAAACATTTCTAGTGGGTTCAGAAACAGTCCATTCTAGGTGTGAGCGGAAATGCCACAGGAACATTATAACGCTACCAATGAAAGAGCATACTTAAACCATAACAATTGTGCAGTTTAAGGTGGAGTGAGACTTAAATTTTTTTTTAAATAACGGACTTTTTAATTTATCCCGTTCTTGGCATCCCGTTTCCTTAGATTTCAAACCACATATAATACGAGTATGTAGGGTTTAGCCACACAGAAAGCGCTGATATAGGCGCGCCTTTCCTGTGCCATAGAACCGAGAAGGGGCCGAAGTCCGCCTTTTCGTTGACTTCGTCTGTATTTGTAGAACACGATTTCTTTTTATTCTGTGTTCTTTTTTTCTCCCAGCGACTATGCAGTCTACTTGAACCAAATATCTTGGACGGTTGCGTTCGACTTTTGATCTTGCTCGTAATTCTATAAATAAATATAAAGTGTTAGCAGGTGGTGATATTATTTTGTCAAACATAAAAAAGAAAGTAATGTCCTACCGATTTCCGTACGAACGCACCCAGTTTCAGTTCCGTGCAAGCAGGAATACGGGAGTTATCTGCCTACCAAATTTGAAAAGTTTGGAACAATGTTTTTTTTTTATTAAAGGTACAAATGCAAAAACAAATGCACAAAACAACTACAAAAGTGTATTTTATATAACTTTAATTTTAATGTATCTGCAGTTTATTAATTGTGTCAGATTTAACAAGCCTCGCTTTAATAACGACAATTTGAAAAAAACAAGAAACCTTATTTATTAGTGTCATTTTCAAACCGTCACCTCACCTTATTAAGGGGAAATTACTCTCCCGAATCGGGAATGATATATTCTCTCAATCTGACTCGAAAAACTTTCGGTAGAACAGAACGTATTCGCCATTTCTCGCTCTTAATCGAATCACGATTAGCCTGGTATCGTCCACACATCTCCAACTGCGTTCACTCTGATGTCGGCGAGCAACTTCCCTCCGTCGCTTATGTTGAGCGGAACGTTCGTCTATCGTCGATCGCATTCCGACCATGCCGAGGGGGAAGTCGAGGCCTTTCTTTCGCTGCACTCTTGTCTACACTGCAGTCTACTTCGCCTCCGACGCAGGCGCTGCTGACTACACCACTGTCGGCGGTACATATACAGCTTATAGCTAATGGCCAGCGCGCGTCGTTCAGATGAACTTCCGCGTCGTAGGGCATTGATTTGGTTCGCTCCGGCGGGTCGGAATTCGCGGGCCGTCAGCGACACACTCCCCTGATTACCCGCGCTTCGCCGCCTAGCCGCGTGCCTGTGGCCACTTCGGAGAGTCGGGAATGTCGGCTCGGGCTTAGAGCGGCGATTTTTTAGTCGGGAGTTTTCGTGCAGATCGTTTCGGGTGCCGCCCGCAGCCATCGATCGCTCCGCGTCAGCGAGATCCGGAACTTTGAGGACTTTAGCTTATTAGTGACGCGCTTGCGCAGTAGCGGCTGTCCAGTGGTTTTTTGCACGTTCCTTCCGAATCAGGAACGAAAGCTCGTTCCTCGTTCCCTTTTTTCAGTCTCGCAACGAGCTTCCGTTACTAGTTTCAGTGGTTCGAAAGGAAACGTGTTTCCGTTACATTTCTAAGATTGTAGCGTGTAGTTACGCTTGCGTTATATTGCCATACTTTGATGAAATATCGTGCCGAACGATCCGTAGATAAGATAAAAGCTAGCGAATGGCAGTATCCCCATCGAAGAACGTGTCGAGTCGCTACGATCGCATTTGTTCCAGTTCTTTGTTTTTGACTACCCCTCGAACACTTCCCTATTCCTTGAAGTCGAAGCTTAAAAAAAGTTCTTAATAAAAGAAAAATAATAGGAAAACCCGGGCTAGGTGAAATATATATAAATTATAGAAACGCCGTTGCTTTGTCTTGTTTTATATATATCGAAACGTAAGAGTACGCACGTAACGAAAACGTGACGTGAGTCAGTGTCACGTGACCGCATGGTGCCACGTGTCCTCGCGAAGTCGCGTAACCTCATGTCGTCACGCGAGGTCATGACGTCACGGGACACTGTGACGTAACGTGACGCCGTGTCGTTTAGCGAGAAAATTTCCCCGTTAAATTTAGCAGTCTAATTCCTCTGTGCTTCGTGACTCTGTCTTGTCTGTGTAGAGAAGAGCGTGCATCGACTCGACCGCGGTTCATTTGCAGGATACGGCAAAGAATGCGGAAATTTCGCTCCTACGGAACTTTCTTTTTTGTTTTTTCTTGCATTTTTCTAATATATATATAATGAAGATTGATACACGCTAGCGACTCTGCCGGCTGGTGTGTTTGCTTTCGCAACCTCCGAGCTGGTTCTGTTTTTGTTTTAATTGTTCGACTTATTTCGCGCCAATGGTATTTTCGCCATACGAAAAAACGAGATCGGAGTCCGTTTCGCGCATGCATGTATACGCCAAGGAACGAATGGGTCGCCATGTTCTCTGATTACGTTTCTGGTGGAACTAGTACAAACAAGGGGAAACGTGGACGCAAGTACGGCACATTATGTATGAAATATTTCGTACTTTCGCTGCCGCTGCTAACGTTGCTGCTGCTGCTGCTGTCGCTAATGGTGTCATGATGGACAAAAACGCGCGTTTGTTCTGAAACCGGTTATTCTCGTATACGCACTGCTCAGCGAAGAAGGTTTTTTTACGTTAATGTACCTAGTGCTATCTGTAGAGTCACTGTCTATTCCTCGAATACTACACCTTATCTTCCTTGCTACGAGGTTACATGAGTCCCAACAGTGACGTGTTTAGTATAAGCGAGCACAATTGAGGATGGTCCGTCTCTGAGCCTCCATCTTAGAGTGGAAACGTGGTAAGGTTGGGGGCTCTGGTCCACATTGGCTGTCTCTTGGGGAACCTAGTCCCCCTCATAGGGACGTTGTTACTGTTGTAAGGGTAACTGCGTCACTGGGTACTGACTGCGCAATCGCTACCCCACGGTGTTGCTACAGACGGATACACACGGCTGAACCCTTTTGAATTGGGTGGCTACTTGCAGCATCTAGCGAGTGTGTAATTTCGTCTGCAATGCTGCGACCCCCTGTAGGCGATGCTGGAGTTTCCGGCGTACAAGGACCGTTCCAGGCGGCGCATGTCGCTTCCGGTGGGGCGGTACCTGGACACCCGCCGCTCCAGCGCCGTATCGACCTGCTCGTCGTGTGAGTGGATCCCTCCTGTCCCAAAATGGCCGGCAACCATATCGCACCACTCGATGTTCACTGACATCTAGAGTGCTGACCCAAGATACATCGCCATCCTGGAGCAATCGCGGTTGGACCTGTGTACAACCGCCCGCATGCACCCCGAAACCATATATACATTGTCGTAACCAATACCACATCGCGAGTTTTCTTACATAGCGAACTGTGGTAACCAGTACCATAGCGGATCGGGTTGACCACCATGATGCGAAATATGGTAATAATGCCATATGTAGCGAGTTTAGTATATACCGAACTGTCGTAACCAATACGGTACAGCGAGTTCTCCGTATGACGAATTGTGCTAACCGTTACCATAGCGAAAGGTGGTAATTAACCATCACCATGTATCGAGTTTATTGTATAACGAAATCCGGTAACCGGTACCATATAGCGACTTCACCATAGAGGGAATTGTGGTGATACTATAGAACAAGTGTACTATATAGCGAAACGTGCTAAATTTAGTACCAAATTAAGGCTGGGCAGAGGTACTAAAAAAATATTCCGGAATACAAATACTGTGCAGCATTTGTTTTTCATGTCACGGGATATCCCCGAGATAGCTACACAAATACATTGTTTCCCAAGCAATCGTAGGTACGGAGGATGCAGTTCGGGATGAACGAAAATGGTAGTGCTCGTTTTCCTCTTGTAATGCCGATTTAAGCCCCCCTCCCCCCCTTACCTCAGACTCTTCATCTATCGTAGCTACAATCCCGATGCCGCTAAAATACAACAAAAACAATTGTTGCTCCCAGTGAACCATTTGAGACAAATGACTGCTTGCCATGCGTGACAAAAGAAGTCTGCCCGAAATTAACTCTGTTTTGCCGTGAGGGTGTGTCCCAAACTGTCATCCTAAGTGCTTCTGAATCGCCCAGGACAAGGAAATTGGACAACGAAGCCAGACTGGAGTCTGGCTTTTGTGTCAGATTCTGTGCAAGAGGAACCTTCTAAAGTTCTCTACTGTTGATGGCTAATAATTTCATCTTCTCCACTCTGTAGCCTTTGTAGCCTTTGTAGCCTTCGCTCTGCTAAAGCGGAAATTGTAGGACTTCCTGGGAGGAGCTTATCGTGTAATTCTTAAAAGTGACCGTTCCTCCAAACACTTATTTTATTTATATTAGTTTTTTTTACATATTGATGACTGTGATATATAAAGCTACCATGCTTCCCCTTGTAGGTGGGGTTATACGCTGGGATCATATTACAAATTCTGGGACCACTTGCTCTAAAAAGCTGGTTTTCAGCGTGTCGTAAAGAATAAAAGCGACAGTTAATTTTCGACCTATGTCACGAGATACGTAAACCTGGCAGAGTATCGCGATAGACCCGATACAGCGTAAATGTATCTCACTGCTGAAATACAAATATATTTTCAAAAGTGTCTGGATACAGATATACAGGTACTCGTAAGTATCTCTAAGATGTTATCGCGATACTGCCCAGCCCTGGTACCATGTAGCGCGTTTACCATTCTCGGCGACTTAGGGCGCCTATGGGTTATCAACGTTCGACGACGGTGTGAGTGAGCTTATTGGTCGGGGATGTCGCGTGACATCAGCGTCGTATTGTAATCGATGTTTGCGTGCAACCAGTGACAACTTGTTCGAAGAGAAGACCATTGCGATGGCGTGTATCTTGCAGTACTCAAACTGCTTGGCAGTTCCGGCCTAATAAGTTGCGTTAGTAAGCACCGCTATCTATCACTGTGTAGCGATATTATGAACGGTTTACCTCGCTTGACAGTTACTGCCGCTTGCGGACACTGCATTAGAAAATACTTTACCAACAGCATCTTGGAGGTCGAGGTGGTACCACGCTGTCAAGATAGTTCCCAGACAACCACATATTCTGGTCCCCCACATTAGAACAAATTACGTAGATGTGGGTCACTTTTCATTCACTCAGTATATAGCATCTGCGCCTACCGCCATGCGGACGGGCATATATCATTATGGTTTTTATTTTAAAGTGGAAGTAGTCGTTGACAAGGATAAGACCGCTTTAATGTTTGAAATCTTGAGGCGGGAGTTTCAAATAAGAACGTGCTCAAACAGTGGAGAAGGCATGAAGTTGCTCAAATGGCCATCCTCGACCAAGCAGAAATACAAACTGTACCCCCCCCCCCCTCTTTCCCAACCATAAAAAAAAAAGTTGTTTTTTATTGCAATTTAAGTTACGGTTTGCCGAACGCTTATTCTCCGTTTAAGTGTAGCGCTAGCGGTCCAAACGAGATCCAAAAGTTCCAGAACTAATTCTTCCTTTGTTAAAAAAAAAAAAAAGTTTAAGGGATATTGTTTAATTTTTTTTTTATGCCGAAATGGCGGCCGACGGAGCTGTCGAATAGCCTGGAGCTGAACGGCACCATTTACCGAAAAATGGGCCCCGTTTTCCCATTGAAATTTTTAGAAAATTACGCTAACTTTTGAATAAGATAGCAGTTCGTTCCGAAACTTTGACATCTAGTTCAGACCGCTCGATATTTGTGCCGAAAAATGAGCGTTCGGCAAAGCGTCGTTTATATCTGTTTTAAAAAGAAAAGAGAAAAAAGTATATATATATATATATATATATATATATATATATATATATATATATATACGCGCGTAATAAAAAAATGTGTGTATATATATATATATACATATATACACACACACATTTTTTTCTTTTACATTTGACATGTTGAAAAGCTATTCCTTAATGTACAATACAGGTGAGCACTCACGTTTTCGGAGTCATCCACGGACATTCCGCAGAAAACGAAACGCGCATAGTAGAAAATTCTCACATGCAAGCTGAGACCTCGTACCATACATCTACGACTCGGCAAAACGAGGATGCCAGCGATCGTCACTTAAGCCACCGGACGCGGCGCGTCACCAGACACCGCGGACATCGCAGATCGAACACGCCACGCCATGAAGACGGACCACAAAGAAGGCTGCGAGGCCAGCCGATCCAATCACCTGCCGCGAATACGTCACGTCACAACCAGCTTAGCCAGTAGAGTAGCAGGGCCGTTCCACGTCATCGCAGGCTTGACCAATCAGACCGTCCAGATGGAAAGACATGCAGACGGCATCCGCTCTTTTGAGTGGGCATACTTCGGTTCAGTCCAAATAACAAGATGCGTACTGTCCTCCGAAAGAACGAGTTCTCGTCATCCAATGTAAGTTCGCGGAGCCGACCACAGCAACGCCTCGACGCTCGGTCGCTTTGGCAGGCCACAAAGTTGCGTAGTCGTACACCATTTCTGTTCTTCTTCTAATACAACGGTGAGTCGCTTTCATATCTAGCCATCACTGTCCCCCGAAAGAAAACATTTCACTGTTTTCTTTTACGTTTAATTTAGTTCTAGTTTTAACTTTTTCTTTTTCTTTTTTTATCTCTGGTTTTTGAAGGAGTGGGATGGGGTTGGGAGCTAGGTCTTGACGCGAGAGTCTATTTTGAGGGTCCAAGTCGGTGTTGCTCGGCAGCGTTCTGGAGGGAAGGTTATTATGGAGGACGGGATCGCAGCCGTGGTTGTCGTCGCCCCGCCGGCGACTACGTCCTCACCGGGCGTCCAGCGTCGCCGGATTGATCGGGCCAAATCGTTCAAGAAGAGGGGCCAGTCCGGTGAGTGCTTTCCTGGCTTGGGGCTGGATGATGATGATGATGATGCGCTTTGATGGTCCGATGTGCGCTATCGCGGACCTGGCAGTAGCGGTGCTTGTGATCCGCGGCTTTCCGTTTTTCTTTCGTTCCTTTTGTTTGTTTTTGGTGTAGATGGCATACGGTGTACGACGACGGATGCTGTAATGGGGTTAGGAAGTTCTTGTTTGGGGGTACAGTCGGGGTATAATGGCACTTATATCAGGGTGACGCAGACCTTTTTTTTTTATAGGCGTTTATTAAGACGTAAACAAATGGACTTTTTTGTGTTGTCGTTTTGTTTTGATTTTGCGCCAGTAGTTAAGATGCCCTATTTTGCGATTATCGATGCAATGCCTTAGCTAATACTCTAGATTCAGGGACTACAAAACATTTTATTTTGATTATCGCGTAAGCTAGTTGCAAACAGGGGCGTTCCGGCCCGAAAATTCGGAGGTCATCTTTCGTATCTTCGAGACTAGACAGTCCTGCAAAACAGCCGGTATATATCGTATGACGAAAATCATCCCTGTAGAAAGGGAACAAGAGGGACAAAGGACAAACACAAACCTCCAACCACAGCTAGGTTACTGGTGCGCGACCGAAAAATCCGCCTGGTCCGGGTATCGAACCCGGGACCTCTCCATTTCGAGTAAAGCGCTCTACCAACTGAGCTAACCAGTGGTTAGACGTCAGTAGAGCCAAACGGGCGCTCCACTGGAAATGGAGAGGTCCCGGGTTCGATACCCAGACCAGGCGGATTTTTCCGGTCGCGCACCAGTCACCTATTGCTGTGTTTGGAGATTTGTGTTTGTCCTTGGTCCCTATTGTTCCCCTTCTCCAGGGATTATTTTCGTCATTCTTGTCCAACTCGCTTGCACCTTTGCATTTAATTGCATTATAATCACATATCGTATGATCCCGTGACAACCGATATCACGTTTTCATCAGGCGAATGTTATACTATACATTCTAATGAATATTAGATTGTGTTCGGTTACGGTGTAGTGGTAGTTACAGGGTGAGTTGCGTATAGATATTGCTACTCCATGGACGTTTCTAGCTGTACCGCGATTGGTTGGTAGCTGTTTTAAGTGGGATGAGCAGGATTCAATATTCCTTTCGTTCTGGTGCACAGGCCAGCCCAACAGTCGCTGTCTGAATTCCTGTTCACACTCGTTGTATGCAGTACGACGTACGGTTACGTAATATAGATTTCGTGCATAATGCAATTTTGTTTTCATCAACTGTACGTGCATACTTTTTTTGTTTTAGGATGTTACGAACTAGTCGAACCTGAGGTTGACGTCGAACGGAGTTTGGCTGAACCTTCGAACTTTCAGGAAAATTCTATGAAGTTCGACTTCTGAACACTGTTGCACGACGTCTACACAAACATTTCTAATAAAAGAAATAGCTTATACAGTGGTTTATTCAGAATTTTCGATAATGATAACCAACGTTTCACGCGATATAGAAACAAACATATACCATTTCAGTAGCTCAGGTCATTTTTTTCTCCGTGAGCGCGGTGTCAGCTCGTCCTCAAATAATTTTCACGAATGCGCATATTAGTCGAATTTTAGTGGAACCTTTGTCGAACTTAGCCTTAAATGTTTCGAAAACGTCGAACTTGATCGAACTTGGAAGTTGGAACCTCGCGGTTGGTTCCCGACTCAAGCTACTTTGACTGGCGGCGCATTAAAAACTCGTATACGTCGTTGTCGGAGCTTATCGACGTTCGCCGTTTCGTTACTTGCTTTTTCCGAAAAGAAGCTTTCAAAATTAATTTATTTTTAAAAAGCACTAAAATGAAACGACTTCAAAGCTTTTGAGAGGGGAACTCGGCACTTGAAGTTCCTTTCGTCGTTTTGTTAGTTAGGCTTAGCATAATCGGGATTGGGACGCGGCACACGTATTTTCTTGTCGTTTTTGATGTTTTTACCGGTTTTCGTGCGTTTGACGATTCCAATTTTATATTTTGTTTCCTCTTGTGTTTAGGTGTTCGAAAATTCTAAATATTTTCTAGATGGC